>JANPWX010000143.1:1651624-1665551 GCA_024734555.1 Trochalopteron elliotii | reverse complement strand
TTAAAGGGACAGCGCCCCTTTCTGGGCCCGGCCCGGGCGGGGGGCCCGGGGGCGTGGCCCGTGGATGCGCCGTGGGATTTTGGGTTCCTAGGGAGGCACAGTTTTCCACAGCACTTACATTTCCTGTTGGTGCTACTAAAAGTGGTTGGCCAGTACATCTTTCACAGCAAAAAGGTTCCAAGTAAGCACGAGTCTCAACTGCAAAACCAAGGATCTTTCTTCTTCCAGCATTTGCAAGTATCTGTAGGGATTAAACAGAGTTTGCAGTAATAGCTATCTCATATTTAACTTACTTTTGCAGGAGGCAGAAGGCAGGCAATGCAAGCATGGACTGACATTCTAATTTTTGAGTTGTGCATCCCTAAATACTGAGGCAGCTGTTCTATGCTTCATTTCAGAGGAAGGATCTTTCAGTCTGAATTACTGTGCTGTCATTTCCCCGTTGTTTTTTTCCCCTTCATCTGAAACGATCATGATTTCAGCCTGAACATTTTTTCTCTGTCTCTCCAGGAATGGAAAGCATGGCCTTTACAGTAACGATGCCTTTCACAGAGGGGCTAGATTGCAGTACCTGCAATCCTGTGCTGAGGTACAGATGCTGCTTCATTGATGACGCTTTCTGTGAACCAGCCCTGGAGCCCTGTGCAGTGGGAACTGCTCAGCGAGTTCTGCTGACTCACAGTGCCACAACAAATGCGGTTTTATAACTTCAACAGAGTATTGGAAGAATGGTAGAAGTATCCACGTGAAGGAAAGAAGGGTGAAAACCTTAAGAAATATGAAAAGGGTAATTGATTAAGGGAGTTGGTAGAAAGCATTTTACATTCCTGTCATTACTCAAATGAACAGGGCAGTCATCTTGACCCAAGGGTATGTTGGAAAATAGGCAAGGAATGGAAACACCTGCAAACAGCTCATGCCAATGGTTTTTGAAAATTTATATCATAGTATTTCTTCTCCATTTGTGGTTGCTTTGAGGAATAAATATCTTTCTTTTTCTTTTTCATCTTATTTGCCCCCGATATGTTCTAATCTTTATTTTACAGAACACTTTTTATCCTAATCATATTCACACATTTTCACAGTTTATTAATTAATGCAATTAGAATTAGTAAATGTATTTTGATAGCATGATTCCTGCTGCAGAATGTTTCCTGATATTTAAACATTTTATGGGAGCATGGTAATTTTGGAAAAAATTGCAACTCAAAAATACAAGACTTTATCAAATGTTATCAAATTAATATAAAAATCCTGAAACAAATTCACTTGGGCTTCTTGTTATGAAGTGTTTCCTTTTGCCAATATCAGTGCTTTATTTCAGCTATCATTTCACTGAACTTATTTTAGACTTTATTAGATTTGCATCAGTGTATTAAGCTCAAAATTTATATTTGTATCAGAATGAAATATGAATGTATTGAAACATTAAATTATTGAAGCCAGCTTCCTAAATTATTTCCTTCTGAATGTTTTCTTCTTTCAGAAATGTCATGGCTTCAGACCAATCTAAAACACAGTCTGCAGAGACAGAAATATTTATGTATTTTTTTCCAGACGCGGGAAAGCAGGTTTTTAGAGGTGTTGAGCATTCCTAACTTCTGTGGAAATGAAGCACATGTGCTAAAAAGGAGGAATTTGCTTTGCTCCAATATAGACAAACTTGAATGACTTATATCAAAGACCAGTTTCAATCTTAGGAAGGAGAAAGCTGGTAAATGCCTTCATTTTAAAATACACTTTTTGAATCTTAACCCTTGACCAACTGCATATTTCACCTGATGTGCCACTGCACTACATCTTGCTGTACAATGTTGCTAAATAAATGACAATCCTCTGTTTACATTGCAGAGCCTGTTCGGGCAATGCCAAACCTGCGAGCACAGGAAGACCCAGGGTAATATTTACGCAATTCCTGATCAGGAGCAAGCTGACTATTCCTCTGACTTTCTGTGGCCCAACTCTGTGAGATGCAGCTCTTGAGCTGCTTCATGCTAATTTCAGGGGTGAGGGTTGATTGGGATCTTGAGCCCTCCGGCAATCTGAACTATCTTCCTCTTCATCTTAGCTTCAGCTACAGGCCAAAGCAGGTTTCCCTTGTTTAGCTGGAACCTCTTACACCTTGTCTTCTAACCCTTTCAACAAATACAGGGGCTCTCACAAGGCTGGATACTTGCAATTTGGCAAAAGTTAGTGAAATGCCATGGAAATTCGTTTTAGAATAATATGAGACATCTCCACTTAATTAGTAATTGAAGTATATTTTCTCAGTATTTTTTAAATTATTTTTTCAGCACCTGGCAGAAGTCATGATAGGATCTTTTGCAATGAGCAGAAGGAAGATGGTGAAGTGATTTACATTGCCTGCAGTTTAGGGTTTTTACTTTTAGTTCCATTTTTTATTATTACAGGATAGTTGTTACTCTGCTGTGCATGGGCAGAAGGGTGGGCTGAGCCTTCTGTATCAGAACAGGTCTCCCCTTTCTCCAGTCAGTCAAACCATCAAGTCAGATCATGTGCTAACATAGCACTGCTAAAATGAGGTTGTAAGTAGGAGGGAACACAGGGAAAACTCTGTATGTGCTGCACTGCAGCTTCTGGGCCCTGAGAGAGAGACTCAAACAGTAGTCCAGGTGCCACACAGCATGTGGAACTTGTCATCACTAGTGAGGCAGCCAGAGAGAAATGTATGAGAAGCATGGTGGGCTGCCATTTCCTCAGGTCTCTGCTACATCTACAACCTATTCATCATTGCAGGATTCATCAAAAGGACAGATAGGAATTTCCACAGTGGTTCACTAGAGGATGTGTGTGACAGAAGCTGAGTTTCTACAATTGATGGTTGTTTCTTGCCTAATTTCTGGCAAAACACATACCTGCAGCTATTGTCTGGAAACTTTTCTGAATGTACTCTTGGCCAGCAGCTTTTAAATGATAAATCAATGAAGGTTAATCCTGGGGGTGACTGCTCATTTCTGATGGCTGAAATCAAACGTACCATGGCTATCCCTTGCCAAGGGCCACACGATCCCCTCCCATTGCAGGGTTCCAGTCACAGCTCCCAGGAGGGGCCCCCTCCAGTGCCTGATGCTGCCCAGCTGCTCTGAAGGACTGGGTGCCCATGGACATGGCACAGGACAGGCCTTGCCAGCTGGAAATCAGACAGTCGTTGTACAAGTCAGCTAAATCAGGTGGTGCTGTTCAGAGCCACAGGCCCTCCAAAAACTGCCACTTGCTCTCACTTTCTGCCACACCCTCCTTCACCACAGTCACTCTGCTTATGTGGCTGTGCAAGAATAAGGGAGCCAGGAACTGAGATGGACTTAAACAAACCCAGTAAGTTGACAACAGTATTTAAGTCTTAGGCTAAACCAATTCCTTAGTCTGGATCACCATTCTTTTTCCTACCTGTTTATAGTGGCACAAGGCAGTGAAGAGGTTGGAAAAAACAAGCCAGGAAGAGAAGGCATCAAACTGTCTCTTTTGGTGGCAATCCCACTTCACAGCAGCAGCAGGGATGGGGAAGGCATGGTTCACCTCTACTCCCTCACTCATCTGACAACTTATGCAGTTTATGCTTCAGTATTCCTATTTTATAAAGAAAAGAAGGATAAATGAGTACTGTCTGAGGCTCATTGGTATTTCTGATCTTTTAGAGATCAGAAGAAGGAATTCAGCTAAAAGAGCTCAAAAACCTTCCAAAAGAGAGTAATGATGCCTGGCAGATGACCAGCCCATGCAGGGCCATTCAAGGATTCCTGAGCTCACATCAGCCCCAGTGGAGTGCTGCTGAGATGGCTACCTGTCACACTGAGAGCACAGCAAGCTCTTCTGTTCCAGCCATGAAAACAGGGTAACTATGGGGCTTTTTGAAACTGCAAGGGAACCACCTTTATGAGAAGGTACATCTTACTTCATATACAGCTCAAAAAGTTTTCTATCCTGAGCTCTGAAGAATGTATATGCTGCAGGTAAGTAAGAAAATGTCTGGCTGCCAAGTTGGCTTGCTTGTCATGTAGCATGTTGGGGACAGACTCTGTATAAGCTCATAAGCCAAGGAAAGCATTTCATCAGTGAATAAAGAATTTAAAGGCACAAAAACTCTGTGTGGCCAAGACAAAAAACTACAAAATTCCGTGCCAATATAATTATGTCAGTAGGAGTAGATTTTTCAAACTGAGTAACTTCTGCTAGTCAAAACCCAACTGTGGACACAGATGCACAGCTACATTACTGTAGCTCTCTTGCCTTTTACCATAGCAATCAGTGTAGTGGAAATAATGCTCATGCAAACTCTTTCAATACAGACACACAGAGATATATACTTAGGTGATTGCTTTACTGTAGTTAAAAGGATTCAAACTTTTTGTGCAAGGAGATAGTGAAGGATTGTTTCCCGAAGAATTGGGGTGACCTCACAGTTTATTAAGGTTTGGATTGAGACTTGTGTAAGGATTAGGCTGCAGTGAAGTTTTCTCTACCTACAGTTTCATGCTAAGAGATTTATTCTGCTTATAGCTGTTTGTGATTTTTTTTAATCAGATGGTTTTAAGTACCTCTGACAAATCCGGGAGCATGCTTACAGCAAAATGAGCCACCTTACCACATATTTTGTATTGCTGTCATTTGTTATATAAATAAGTGATCTGGACATACATGAATCCTACCACTGTTGTCCCATATTTTGCTGGCTTACATCTGTCTTCACTTCTCCTATTGAGAACATGTTCAAGGTGACCTAAAGAACATGTCCTCATTCCAGTGGTTCTCTAATTCCATGAGTCGTTTGGGGCTACAGTTGAACCTTTTAAAATGCTAAAACTGAGAAACAGGGAAGACACCAGTCTGGTGTGGGCCACGCCATCACTTGCACTTTCTTCTCATGCTCATGGCTGCAGTGATTGAGGACCCTTTTCCTGTTTTGTTTAAATGCTTCCTTAGAGTTCACCAACAGTTCACATGCCATTGTGCTTGCTGATTTTGTACAGTCCCATCAGGAGACACTGGCTTTCCTCTCAGGGAAAGGCAGCAATTTCCATCTTTTTCAAAAGCTACCACAATGTATAGTCTTACAAGAGCAAAAAGAATAGATGCAGAAAAGCATTTCCAAAGCCTATGCCAGCAATATTCCAAAGCCAACTAACTTTAGTGTACTAAAGAAAAAAAACCAAACAAACCAAATCCATCTGATAGTATCCCCAGCATATGAGTGTGTTGCAGAAGGACACACCTCATTTTTGCCAGTGACACACAGAGCAAAATCAAGCTTCATCAACAAGATGTAGAAAAGCTTTTGGAAACAACTCCAATCCTACTCCAATCCTAACCAAAATGAGCTTCCCTTGGACAGATAAGAGTTCTTTTGGACATGCCACAACTATGCTGAAGTCAGCTAAAGATGCCCCTGGGTGATAATCTAGAGGTAGAGTTGGGAAAGCCCAGCTTTGAGTCAGGTGCTGTCCCTCTTGTGCTCACAAACCTTTCATACTTCGGCATCAGTGATGCACTGACTTGACTCCTACTTACTACTCTCCTAGAGGCAGGAATATAGCCTGTCTTGCTCCACCATCATTTCTCGTCCTTGGCTTTTTCCCACTCAGAGTGCATTTTGAAACATTATCTAATTCCCACACTCAGTAACCAAAAAAGGCTTTTTTTCCCTTCTTGCTCAAGTACCAGTCTCATATCCAAAGATTAAACTATACATATACATCTCCCCCACATTACCAGCACTCTATCCTGTAACATCCCATTCCTGCCTCCTACTACATGCAGCCCTTCTGAAAGAAGAAGGTCATGTAGAAAAGAACTGGAAATTCAGGACACAAGTAAGTTATAGAAAACAGGAACTAATCAGCTGTAACGTAAAAAGAAAAAGGGAAAAAAACCCAAGCCAAACCACCACCAACAAAAAGAGCTGGAATAATTCAACTGAGACCACAATTTGGTTATAGCTCTGAGCATTTACTAGATGCTCAGGCTTGTAAAGTGAAATAGATAACTCATTTAGAATCACAAACTTTCAGACATTTCAGATTGCCTAGATCCTGTAAGGCACTTGTAGTTGCATAGATGATAAATTCCATTAATACTTCTTGTATCACTGTGCTATTAAATTTATTATCTCACATACTCAGTGCCTGACAGTTTGTAAATAAAGCTTAGGCAACAAGCACATCTGAATGAGGGACTTGTTATAATCCCATAGTGTCATTATGGAGCTGCCTGCACAGGTATTGCTTCCCAATCACTTTTTTAGTGGACAGCCAAAAGGGACATTTCCACAGACAGGATCACAGTAAATATTCCTAGTAGTTCTGAGCAGGCCACCTCTGTGCTTCATAGTAATGTACCATATGTACAAGAGCAGTCTTTAGAGTTGAACATACAATACCAATGCTGCCCTTTGGGATCTTCCCTTCTCTCAGAGCTTCTGGAGAGGGGAAGGAATGTTAGGGACTGAATGGATGAAGACTGCATGCCTTGAGCCTCAGTTTTCTGATGTGACCTCTGAAGAAAGCTTTTCACATGGATGAATACTTTGTCCTAACCTGTGCCTATGAACATTCCCATTGTTTGATAAAGGATGGGCTAATATTGTACCTATTCCCTTCATCAGAACCTTCCTTTCATCGTTGCCCAAGTGCCAACTGTCCCAATACATATAGAAGCTCAATGTCTAAAAGAGGTCTATGTACTTGTTTTTGAAATTGTGTAATAAATACAGATACATACACACTCCCTCTTTATTTGGGAAAACAAGCTAAACAAATCAGATGGAGGACAAGTTAGAAGAATGTTTTTCTTGAACTCTCAGCACTTTGTGTAGTGGTTATTTCTGCCCCATTTGCACTAAGCCTATGAAGTGAGATTCTTTTTCATGTGGAGGCCTGCCAGGAGAAATCAGAGAGGTTGAGGAACACCCTAAACCAGAGGAAAGCACTCATGCCACCATTTAGACAGCAGAGGCCCCAGGATGTGCCAAGGAGCTGTGATAAAAGTGCTTCAAGCACTTAAGTAATTTTTCAGCTACTTGGACTATAGAGTTCTCTCAAGAAAATGGTTTTATAAGCCAGAGAATTAGAAGTTAGCCCAGATGTCTGGAGGATGAAGTTGATAGTTGGTTTCAGGTTAAATTTTGGCTACTCTGCAAAACCAAAAGAACCTGCTAGAAGACCACAATTTGTAGGGCATCTTTTGAAAATAATGAATTCTGGATTGGGGTGGGGAAGAATAATACACATGTGGGTCTTGTCAAAGGATCTCACCTACTCACTCTTGAGAGAATTCAAAGCTGAACTGTTCTTTGCTAATCATCTCCACTTGCTGTCAATGACAATAGGCCCAAAAGACTGGTTTACCATCACTCCACACAGCTGGGGAAAGGAGAACTTGCACGTCACAGACTTTTCTACAGTTACAAAATTCTTGTGTTGCTGGCCAACATTGGTGGATTTTGGGGGGCCTTATTTGTGCAGATTTCCAGAGAAGGGGCATCTACACCTTCTGTTCTGCTGTTCTTTCTGATCCTTCTGGGTTAGGGTGGCTGTTCTCACCCACCAGTGCAGTGCTGGCTAACCAATTAAGTTAATTTTCACTGTGTGAAGCCACTCCAGAAAAGTATCAGGCTGCCTAATTTTACCAAGCTAAAGATTTTCCACTGCTTCAGAGGCTGTTTTGCCAGAGCACGTAGAACTAGCACTTCAAAAATGTGCAACAACCTGAGAATTATAGTTTCTAGCTAGTGAAAAAAGAGTGACAGAACAGAAGATGAAAACACCCCTGAAATTGTAACCTCTGCTTCAACAGCCAGATCAGGATAGGTTTAAGTTTGCATCACAATCCATGGCAACATCATCATTTATGCACTGGATTCACTGGTGAAACACTTCAACTGGTAACAGTCACCCAGAACACTATAAACTCCTGGCAAACAAGCTCTGCACTATGTAGAGGAATCATTTCAGAATGGAGGGGCTCTAACTCCTATTAAACAAAGCAGTACAGAAATGCACCTACAGTGACACACTCATTTAAGCCAGATACTTCTTCATGTGAAGAAGGTGTTGATTTGGATGCATTTAAACTTGTTACTGGTTCATAGCAGTGTATTTCTTTACCCTCCCAGTACCAGCAAGTTGTTATGATGACTATTTTTACATTCTGTTGATGAAAGGCAAACCAAACATACATTTGTGGGGAGAAGTGGACATTTTGGCTCTTTAAGAATGCCAACAAATGCAGTAATAGATGTGCTAAGCTGGAGACATTTAAATATTCACTTGGAATTGTATGACAGAGTATGACAGTAGGCATTATTGAAATTTCATTTTATATAGCACAGAGCAGCAGCTTAAAAATTCTGCACAGTAAGGAGAAAATGTAATTTTTCCTTTAAAGATTTTCCTTGAAAGATTTACAAATACTGCTTAATGTGCTTTTGTTAAATGAGATGCAAATACTTACTTACTAATAAATTATTGAAATTTTCCCTTTGAGAGTAACCATCAACTGCTGTTAATATCTGTTCAAATGTTTGAGTCATTCTGGGTCTCTGTGCTGATTTCTGGTACAGGCCTCTAGCATGGGCTTCAGAAAAAGGAAAATTCAGGTATAAGGCTAGGTGAGTACTTAAAGCTTCACAGCTACAGTTAACTGACTTTTATCTTTCACTAAAGATAATCAACAGGACAACAACAGGAGCCCTCCATACAGATGAGGAGGATGATGATGTTTCCATTTGATGATGTTTGTATGAAAGCCTCCCCTCTCACACCGGCCTCTCAGTTAAGCTGACAATGTGCACTTGTGACAGCTCAGCTGACATTGAGCACTTCAGTGAGGAACAAGGTGCTCTACAGCTCTGGAGCTTGATAAACCATCAGGTACTTCTGTCATTCAGTCTACCTCTGACATGATTTCCCATTGCCTCAGACAAGTTCTGTTTTTTTATAATCTATGCAGACATTTCTGTGACTAAGAACCTATCAACCCTCACATTATATGGCTGGATATCTTACACAAATGCCTCTTGCAGTACATTTTAATGTCAGTAACCATGGGTAATTCCTAAGCTCTAAGAGGACAAGGGAAGAGGTTCCTAAAAGACACACGTACAAACTTTTTGTTTGTTTGTTTGGTTTGAGCTTTGGGGCTTTTTGGGGTTTTTGCTTGGTTGTTTTCAGTTTGTTGTTGGTTTGGTTTTGTCTTTGTTTTGTTTTTGAAAGGTTATATTCTGAAAATCTTAAACAATATGCTCTCTACCTCCTCCAAACCTCCATCCTGGTCTATGCAAAAAAGTTGGGATCCTTTGAATTTGGGAAAAGGCCTGATCTGAACTGAGTTCTTTCACTATTTGTTTAGTAAAAGAAACTTTTATTTCTGGAAAATCAAAATATAGATATTCCCTGTTGCATACAGTTTACAGTCTAGAGCAAGATAGGTACACCCTGGAAAATGAGAATCTCAGAAGAGACAACTAAATCTCTTTAAAATAATTCTATGGTATTACTAACTTGCTTCACATAAGCACCACTGAAGGAGAGATAATTAGTGGAAATTTGAAAAAAGATCACTCCTCTTGTGAGGATGGAGTGGTCACTCTGAGGTGGTCAGATATTTCTCTTGGAGTATCTACATGGACAGAAGAAGGATTCTGTTTCTCTTTTTAACATGGGTCATTTTCCAGTTTACTTGTTTAAATAATCAAATGTTGACAGCAGCAAACTCAGCATGGAAATTCAATAACTGTGCCTTTCTGGCATTATGAGCTGACTTTAGTTGCAAACATGGACAAGCAGAATGCTCAGGAGTTTAATGGCAGCCTTGGAAGTGGACTTGGGGTGTTTTGTATATATTATTTGTGGAGATTTAATTAAAAACAATAAATTGTAATGAATAATGGTTTTGTTGAAATGCAATTTATAACTGTAAACTGGTTTGACAAAAATTCTGCAGGAAAGCTCTTTTCTCCAAGGCCAGTACAGTGTTGGGTCATACCACTGGAGCTGTGAGATCAATATCTGCAGTGCTTCTGCATAAATTGTATTTCCTCTGAATAAATGCCACGGAGAGGTATAGTCAGTTACCAGACACCTCTGCCCATATCCTTTCAGTGTGTTTGGTCAGTTCTTGCTCAACTTTGAAGCCACTTTGTAATTGGCTGAAAGGGAGAAGGTAAAAGCAAAGATTTTATCTCTTTCCCAATGGAATTGTTTTATTCCACAGACAATGCAGCCATGAGGGGCACATTCAGAGGTAACTAATGAACAAGGAGCATCAGTGTAGTGAAGACTAAGAGTTCAGTCTAAAATACCAAGGCCCTCCTTCATAAGACTCAGTTCTTTATAGGCACTTTGCCAAAGGGTAGTAGTGTGTAATTCTTCCTTTAGCAGATGTTTACTGTGGATGTTTGAGAGAATGAGACAGCTATTCCATTTGTAAGTACCAAAATGTTTGTTGGAAAGATGATAAATATTTCTACAACTAAGAACAAACTATGGATGGTATTCAAAGAACCTGGATAACGTGATTGCCTGAAGCTTAACTCAGATGTGGCTGCTGCTAAAAAGCAAATGGTAGAAGCAGAATTTCAGGAACTGAGAATTAAAGATTAAGGTAATTTAAGGTCCCAAAAATTCAAAGTATACAAAGCAAATCAAAAGTGGAAAATATCACCATTCAGCTCGCTGAATATCTATGCTTCATGTGGTCAGTGTAGTCAAATCAAGCAAATATACTATTTCAATTTGAAATGAGCAGAAATAAAATATAAAAATTCCATCCTATAGAAAAGTTTTTTGCATGCTCTCAAATGAATGTGCTACACTCTATAAGAAAACAGGTGTCTCCAACAAAAATTTCAAAGAACGATAGCAGTACAGACAAAACAACCACCCAAGAAAAAAGGGAATCAGAAGATTATAGCCTTATTTTCAGAAGAAACAAATGTTCTAAAACACAAACTAAAGATTCATAAAACATATGAATTGAAGCAAACTAATGCTCTTGACTCACACTAAATTATAAGAAACTGATCAAAATAACTTACTACACCACAACAGGATACTACGAAACTCACCGTAACTACATCCAATAAATTAAAGTGCTACAAGCTGCCAAAATAGTGGGCATTCATGCACTCACTGATAAAAATTCACAGGAGTACTATAAGCATTGCTCTGAGAAAAAAAAAATAAAAATGGCATTCTCTTTTCCCAATATACATCCTTAGTTTTTTCATGTGTTACTTCAGATTCACATAAAAACCTTTCCCTTCTGTATTTCTTTATAAATACAGCACTAACTCCACTTTTAACACAAAGGAGAGCTGGCCCAGCTGGAACTGAGGGCAGATGTCATGTGAGGCTTGAGTTTCCATGTGTGTTTTCTTTCTCCAGTCAAAGCACTGGTTCTTCAGTTTGCTCTGCGCCCTACCTTTGGAGCACACGGAAGAGATGTGAGCTTGTAAGGGTCTGAATAAATCTTCCTTTCTTTCAGTTGTCCTTCACCATAACTGCAAGTGAGCATTTTTAAGGAGCTTTGTGCTTCATGCCTCACTCCTCAGAATCTTAGCCCTATCCTAAAACTAGTCCAACTCTTTTTGCTTAAGGTTAGGTATGATCTTCACAGGACCAACACATGTGCTCATGCCCTGCTCTCCTCATTTATGCCAGTTTTCTTCTTGGAATCCCAGCATATATGCAGTCTGTAAGGATTCTAGTTCTCTAGCCAAGAGTTTGATTTAGAGTTAGGATTAAGAAGGAAAAGATCTGGGAGCATGATGTTCTAGATGAATCAAAAATCAGTGTCCTACAAAGTGGAAGGCAAATGCCATCTTGACAGAAATGTCTCTGTCATTAGATTCTCACTTCTAGATTACATGTCGGTGAAGAACCTACTACAACTCTGCTAAATATAAAACCCACCCAAAAGGATGCGAGATGCATTCTGTCCTTCAGTTTCTGCCTTCCATTTGTGCTAATTTTGGTTTTGTAATCATCTCAGGTATTCTACCTTTGCTTTTCTATTTTGGCCAAAATCTAAGCTTAAGAAAGGCTTTCTGTTAATACTGAGTTATGAAAAACTTAAAGATTACAACTAACCCTTCTGATTCCTCTTGTCGACCCTCATTTATCCTATGTAGTTTGTCATGATCCTAACAGCACCCTAACAGGCCTTAATAGCCCAAACAACCCTCACCTGACCCCTCCCATGGGCTCAGGAGCCCCAGTTTAGCCAAGCCCTGTGCCTCCAGTTCATGCTTGACCTGTGTTGTATCAGTATGTGTCCTCAGCTCAGCCATGACTGTGCCAAGCCATGTTTATCTGGATCTGGAGTTACAGACTGACTTCCTAGCTTGACCTCGGTCACTTTTTATCAGTATGGACCTTCATGGCAATTGCTAGGTGATGTCTGACCTTAGTTCTCACTGGATCTCACTGACCTTAGCCTGTGGGCTGCCTTCACAGCTTCACCTGGGACCTGCCTTGTTACTTGCCTGATGCTCTGCACTCCTGGCTCAATCTGATGTGCTGTGCTTGCATTGCTCAGGATCTGTGGGACTGGGCTTGAGCAGTGAGGCTCTGGCCCATCACTTGTGCTGTTATGCTTGGCTCCTGCCCTCTGTGGAGCAGCCAGCTTTTGCTGCTCCATTGCTTTTCTGTTTTACCTTCAAAATAAACCAAATATTTCTATAAAAATACATTGCATGTCAAAACTAAGTGAAAAATTGTTTGTTTTTTTAATGCTACAGAATCCCATGATTAATTATCTGATTCTGTTCATTAAATATTATTTCCTTTGGATTCAGCAGACTTCTATCTTCTCCTTTGGTTTCCCAAGCTGAATATTACCCTTTTGAGTCTCACCAGGTGTATGTTCTCAATTCAATATGCAGAGTTATGAGTTCTTTCCCCTTATTATTACCAGCACTTGTGACTGGAATTTATCTCAAGCTGAGAACAGTTGCTTCTTGTTCTACTAATTTTAGTATTATTCCCTCCCCCCTCAGAGGCCTGCTGCTAAAACTAACCAACCAACAAACTCAGTTGAGCTATTTGCTCTGTCTCTTCCTATACTATGACAGAGATTAAGCATAACACTGAATTTATGCAGATTGAGATCTAGCCCAAAAATACTACAAATCACTCTGTCTGGTGTTATGCCCTAGTTTTCAAAGGCAGCCTGTGATTGTTATAACAGGTCTTCAATTTTTTTAGATTCTTCTCTTTATAGCCACAATCTCAGGCTTATAGTTATCACAGAAGACCCTTGGTTGAGTTTTTTTAACCTGCTTGGTTTACAAGCAGGTTGAATCCTAAACCATCCTCTCACTCCAATACCAACCATTCAGTGAAAAGACAGGCTTCTTAAGTAGGAATAAGTTCCACCTTTCACTGATTTTTCTTCAGAATCTTAAGTGCAAATGCAGACTTTACACTTAGCACACGTATCCACTGCCAAGCCATATATTCACGCAGTCACATATTAATTTGTACTGAAACCCTTTGACATCAAGGTGGGTATTTTAAAATAAACTGGCTCATCATTACCTCTAACCTCAATATAAGAATATGCAATATAGCCATGCTTGTGTGGAAGGTCTGTCATCCACACAGGAGTTTTATTCACTTTTAGATCAACAGGGACCTCACCACCTGTAAGAATGGAAAGAATGGCATTTAGTTGAGAGAAGTGTCCCAAGGGTACATAACAGTATGTAGCTATTCATATCTACATCTGTCATCAGAACTACACTAATGGTTTACTTAAACTTTGGAAAAGATAATGAAATCTTCATTCAACTTATGAAAAGTATGAAATCTCTGACGTGGGAGTCAGGGTGTTGCTCAGGTTGTCTCTGCCTGTGGTGCCGGGCGCCATCTCGTGTCACTTTTGGGCCTTTAAGTTCAATGAGCATTAAAAC
>JANPWX010000143.1:1573816-1636778 GCA_024734555.1 Trochalopteron elliotii | reverse complement strand
CCTTCCCCTCACGGCGCGGCCGCTCGGTGTCTCCCGCAGGGCGCGGTGAAGCGGCAGGCGCTGTACGCCTGCAGCACCTGCACGCCGCCCGGAGCCGAGCCCGCGGGGATCTGCCTGGCCTGCAGCTACGAGTGCCACGGCACTCACCGCCTCTTCGAGCTCTACACCAAGAGGTACGGGCCGAGGGGCGGGAGCGGCCGTGTAGGACCCTCACAGCTCCCGTGGATCCCGATAAACTGCTGGGAATTGTTACGAGTACAAAACCCAGCGTGCTCTCACTTAATATGAAGCCTGAAACGCTACGCTTTTCTTTCCAGGAATTTCCGCTGTGACTGTGGAAATAGTAAGTTCAAAAATCTGCAGTGCAAGTTGTTCCCGGTAAGTTCAGACAGGTTTCAAGCATTCGAAGTCAAAATAACAATCTTGGGAGGTTGGTGCCTTGCCTCTGCCAGTGCTGACTCATATGACGCCTCCAGTCTTCCCAGGAGGTTAAAAAATATGGGAGTATTATGGCAAGGTATAAAACTGTTAAAGGACCAAAGGGAAATGCTGGGAAGGAGAAGGAATATTTGGTCCTTGTCATCCATGAGTGCAGCAGTTCTGCATCCATGGTCAGTGCACTTACAAAAGCAGGTTGTGGTGTTTCTGCACTAATACATCTCATTAGTTTTAAGCTGTTACAGAATAACCTTTTGGGGTGCAATTTTGCAGTTGCATTAAGAAAATTTAAGGCTGTGCTGCTGTCAGAGGAACAGTTGCCTTTCCTTCTTTGTGGTGGCATTAGTGCCCTAATATTTTGTCACCAGACCCTACTGATGGGATGGTTTATTACTGTGTTAAGCTGCCTATATTTTTATGTTTGGTGGGCATTTTGAACTTGTCAGGTAGCTGGCAGTCTTCTGGGAAGCAGCAACAGCATGCTGCTTGGCTTGCTTGCCGTGGTGCTCCCAGGATAGTAACAGTCCAAACATCGAAACAGACAGTGGATTTGTGTATGCCTATTTTGTTTGGAGAGAATTCAAATGGATCCAGAGCTAGTCAGCAAAGTCACAGTGCAGTGATCCCTACAGGGGCACCTGTGACAATATAAAGATGTTACCATTTCTCATTTGAGTCAATGAAATGGACCACATAGTTGTTCCTTCTGCTTCAGTTCAGTGAAAATTCAGTTGTACTGGTTAAGTGAGCTTCAGCATCCATCCATTAATCTGTCTGACACCACAGCTGCCATTTGTTACAAAGGTGAGCAGACTATTTTTTCTCTTTGCTTTTGACCTTTAGCATTCCTCATGTGTCCTATCTGTTGCTCAGTGTTAAGTAGAGGTGTCTGGAGAATATTTTTCTTTTTGTATATTCAGGCTGATGAGAATAATGATGCTTTTAGGAATTAAGGGGGAACAGAAACTGTGTTTTTACTGTCTTCTGTTTTTTACTGTATTGTCTATTGAGATTTTTCCCCCTTTTCTCCTAGGAAAAGGGCAAGGTAAATTCAGGAAATAAATATAATGACAATTTCTACGGATTGTACTGTACATGTAAAAGACCTTACCCTGATCCTGAAGATGAGGTAAGAAATACAAAATCCAGTAGTAATCATATATAGATGGTATTTATGTTAAATACTGTGTAGAGGGTGGTCACTGAGCTGCTTTTCAAGGAAGATTCCCACTTCAAGAAATCTTATGTTCTATATTGGTTGTCATGTGTTGTATAAAGTAATTACTTGATAGGGGTTTTTTTTTTAATGGTGAAGTATGTTTGTGCCTTAGAGACAGTTTAGGAGGATAAGTCATCATCTGGACAAAATGGTGCTGCAGCTCCCTGAAGTTGCAGAGTTCCCCTAGGGGACAGGGTTATCATCATCTTGAGAAATGTGGCTAGTACAGAATAAACACATTGCACGTGTTAGGAGAGACCAGAACCTGCTTCCCCATGCCTGCAGCAGTGCTCTGGCAAGGCTTCTGGGATGGGGAGGGTCTGTCCTGTCCTGTAGCTCTAGCTACAGTCCTTGGTGCTGGCCAGAGCACTTTTTTGTCTCTGAAATACTAAAACACAGCACTGGATTTGCACATGGATGCTGTTGTTTGCAGTCACAGAAATCAGATGTTTTAAAGAACAGGGAAGGCACAAGTCTTTCAAATACAAAAAAAAAGCATTTTATAAGCTCCCCTCTCTGAAGTTCAGAGACAGCTAACCACATTTGTGAAGAAATCAGTAATAGTTGTTTCAAAACAAATCACTTCAAACTGTACTGTATGGTGACCAGTTAAGTTTGGTTCTGGCATCTTTGACAGACCTGACGACAGTGTGAATATCAGTATCTTTCTTCTGCTGAGCTATCTGTTCATGCATTTCTGCTTATAGGAGGAAGGATACCAGTAGTGTATTAACTTTTATCAGCTTTCTGTGAGAAAGTCTTTCTCTGCTGGGAAGACTGGTTTTGTAGTAATAAATGGGATTTCCACAGCCTCAGTCATATGAGAGATGAAGTGTGCTGTTGAACCCGAAGGAAGCAAACTGACTAACAAAGCACAAAATACTTATTAATGGCAGCTCCCTGTGAGGGGTGAAGAGGGAAATGCAATTCAGCTGAGCAGGATTTGCATGATACTGCAGTTTGAGGCTTGTGAAAGAGTCTGGAGGTTGCTATTAATGCTAATAGTATGATTGTTCATTTAGATTCCAGATGAGATGATTCAATGCATAGTTTGTGAAGACTGGTTCCATGGAAGGGTAAGGAAACTATAAATAGCAGAACTACCATTTGCACAGGAGCAAGTTGGTGTTGGTTTGGTTTTGTGGTAATTCTTACTTGGGAAGTTTGCTGTAGTTCTCAAAAGAGATTATTACATGAATTCCGAGGCATTTGTTTTCAGCTTATGCAAAGGAGCATTGAAAGTCTAATCCTGCACTGCTGTCCACTCCAGTTAAAAAATACTGGGAAGAGTCTTAACTTTTTGAAGGTTACCACTGCAGAATAAAGTAATAACTGTAACTCTCTTTAATTAGAAAACTCGAATCTGTATGGTTGGTGAGGAAAAGATTCTTACTGAGGCACATCCTTATCAACTACCTGAATAAGTTCTTCCTTCGAAAGAATGCCTTTTAAACTCTTCATTCCTTTAAGTAGCAAGGAACAGACTGTGCTGTTCATTTTTGATTTCAAACGTTGGGGAAGTCTTTTGAAAGCAGCCAAGCACTGTAGTGAGTGCTCTACTTAATGGGTATGCATTAAGGATTCAGCCTCTTGTGCCTTGAAGGGCATAAGTGAAATCCGTGTTTGAAGCTGCATGATCAAAGAGTAAAAAAAAAAAGATGATTGGCTTCAATTATGAATTCTTGTAGATAACTTCTTTTGTATTAACTGTATGAATGAAGAGTGTTGTGCTGCATGCTATGAGCTTTGCAGGAATGCTTTTTCAGAAGAAAGCCACTAAGTGCATTTAATTGCCCAAATAGTTCTCATCAATTTATGAACAGCTTTGGGACATAATTCTTCTCAAGTTCAGTATGTGATTAATATGGATGCTTCAGTACTGTGTGCTTGCTTCTTTCTGACAGCATCTTGGTGCAGTTCCCCCTGAAAGCGGAGACTTCCATGAAATGGTGTGCCAGGCCTGCATGAAGCGTTGCCATTTCCTGTGGGCTTATGCACCACAGTTAGCAGGTAAAGAAAGTTAAGGGATCTGAGGCAGTGTTTTGTGAGCATGTATTTCTCATACGTGGTTGGTTAATGATGTAATACTGGTTTTAAGTGGTTGGAAAAATGATATTCATTAATTATATTGGACAATCACCTTCAGCAGTGGAACATGTGGGGTGGCAGTAACTTGTGTAAAAAACCCCCAGTTTTCATTCTTAATTCTGTGCTGCTTGCTTTTAGTTTCTTTATCAAAGATGTTTAGCACAAAATTGATGAAGATTTAATACTTGTCTCAAGGAGCCTAATTCTAAACTGGATCAAAGAACTGAAGAGCCAACCTGTCACCCTGATGCAAAAGCCTTTTTGATTGTTACAGTCTTGAACTGGAGTTTCTCACGCAGCTTCACAAAAACAATATGTATTTTTAGCATTTATCTATTGTTTACATTTTTCTGCTATGGGTGGAGAAATGTGATGGACAGTGATGTTCACCATCCAGGTCAAGAGGTGGCAGCCTGTGTAGCCAATCTCTGGCCTTTTGTAAAAATGTATATATGGAGTCAGATTTATAGGATAAAGTAATAGAAGCTTCCCCTTGAGCTGCTGCGTCTGCCTCGTTCCTCGGGTGCCCTGAGACTGCCACACCATCCTACAGGAAACAGTGAGACAAACAGTTCTTACAGATGCTTTAAGCAGCAAAGAGTGAATGATAGTGACCTGCAATGAATATGTTTAATGTTAATCTGAGTAGGGCTGGGGCTGTGCTCAGGACACATGTTCCCTGTGGTCAGACCAGGCCTCTCTCAGCTCTGTGGACTTAAAAGGATAGATGACTTGATTTTCTGTGGAAAGAGCTAGTTTCTTGTAGTCTCCTAAAAAATACTGCTTTTATCAGCTGCTGATAGATTTCTTATGTGCCCAGAACTTCAATGGTATTTTCAAGGATGGCTGCCTGGAGTTCTTTTCCTTCTAATGTAAATAATACAGAACAGGACGTTTGTTTTTGGTTTTCCTCCTAACCAGCTTTGTCAGAGGGCACATACTTGAATTGGCATCAAAACAGAAACTTGTTTTAAATAAACAAGAGATTAGCATATTTATTCTGTGGTGGTGCTTTTGAGGTGTGTTTGGAGAAAATGAAAACCTCTGACACAGTCAGCAAAAAAGCATGTGACAGTTACTGAAGCTGTGATAGCTAGCAAGGGATGTCAAGAAGGACAAGCATCTTAGTAAAGAACTCTCAAATTGTGATACCCTCTTCCCTTTCCTAGGGCTTAGATTTTGGGAAGCAGAGTGTTTTACAATAGGAGAAACAGAGAGAACATCTGTAGTGACCTGTACTTTTTCTGGCACAGTATTTTTACTTGTGTGTATGTATCTTCCAGTTCCTCCTCTGACCAAAGCAAACTCCCTTGAAGACAAAGGGATTGTCCTGAAGGTAGAGGAAAGTGAAGAGCAGAAGAAAGAAATTAAAAAAGAAAGTGGAGTGGAACACCATGACACAAAGGAGGAAAAGCAATTGGAACAATTTAATGAACCATCCACTAGCTCTGGGTCTGCCTGTCCTGAGGTAAAATGTACCTTCTTTTCTGACCTGCACATCTTCACACTGCTGATAGGTGAAGTGGAGCCCACCTCGCTCTGTCCAGGCTCAGGGAAGGGGTGCTGTGTTCAGTCTGTTCCCATCTTCCTCTTCAGTCCCTGACCCTTCAGACCTGCAGTCTCTGAGGAGCACAGTGTAGGCTGTGGAACGGGGCTGTAGGAGGTGTAATGTCTGTTTGCAGATGGGATACCTCTGTCCCTTCCTCTCAGCCACCTGGCCAGTACACTGAGGTGACTTCTGTTTGCTCTAATATGTGGTGTAGCTGCATTTGCTGATGGTCCAGCTCTGAGTTCTTAAATGCTTATAGTTATTGCTGTAATTTCTACAGAAATTTCCCATGGAACTTGCTGAAACCACATCAGAATTCTCATGTGGATGGTAATATAGGTTGTTTATAAAAATACATGTGTTTGAGAGAAAAGAAAACTCTTGCCTAAGGAAAAGGACATGCCAGAAAGAACAAGGTCTCTTTGAAGTGACGTTCTAGAGTGCTGAACACTCATTTTAATTCAGGTAGTTACCAAGACTGAGGAGCCAGTCTGCAAGCTGAAGGAGCTCCAAAGCAAGCCATTTATAAAAAAAGATACTGCCACCTTTTGGCCATCGAACTGGAGGAGCAAATTATGCACTTGTGAAGACTGTTTGGTATGTATGTTCTCTTCATTACCATCACAGATGTGGCAGAGGGAGGGAGGAGCTCCCAGACAATCACTGAGGAGAAGCTTTAGGTAAAATCTGTGTAAATATTCTTAATGCTGAAACCTCCCTTCACTCCACATAAAGATTCACACTGAATCCTGTGGAATTAATATAACATGAAAGGGCTTGTAAATGTTTGTCTTTTCTTTGCTGCTTAAATCCAGTTGCTTTGAAGTTGTTATGAGGAGACTGTGAAATACTGGATACAGATTTACCGTATTATTTTTATTGCTGTTATTTGTGATACAGAACACAACGAGGATTGGGGGAGAGCACCTCCATCTGAGAAGTTTTGTCACATAAAAATAAATTTTACTTTATTCTCCAGAAAATGTATTCAGAGCTTGAAGTCCAGTTCCTGACAGATGAATGTGACACTGTCTTGGCTTATGAAAATAAGGGTACCAGTGACCAAGAGACAGAGAGGAGAGATCCTTTAATGGACACCCTTAACAGTATGAACAGAGTCCAGCAAGTGGAACTCATCTGTGGTAAATACAACTTCATTTTTAGAATCTGCCCTAACACACTTTACCTGAACAGTTTGCCACAAGAGATTGCTATCAGCCCTTGCAGTGTAGTGGCAAACAATTTTGAAGTAACATGCAAACAACTGCATGACAAGGTGCACACCTCATTCAGGACTGGTCCTCTCTGGCCCATCATTACAACTTAATTTACAGTGAGACACTACGTGGTGTGTGAACCTTCACCCTGTGTAACATCTTAGACACTGTAGTGATAGTGATTTATTGTAATGTGAATATTTAAGCATTAATTTGAGCTTCTGCTGTCTGGCTGATTTATCTTACCCTGTTCTGTTTGGCAACCTCCTGCTGGCTGGGGAGTGCCAGCCAGGTGTCCGCTGTAGCTCTGCTGCAGAGCACAGTGACAAGGCAGTGCTGAGGTGTTTTGTACCTGGAGTTGTGTTTCTCTCTTCCAGTCAGGGCTCTGCACTCTGATGTGTCCCAGTCCCAAGTTACAGGCTGGGCCTTTCCACCACAACCCACACATGCTTTTGCAGGGGAAAGCTGGGAGCAGGGGTAGTCTTTCAGTTAATTGTACTAATTCACTCACTGGCCTCTATACCCTTCTCTGAAATCAACCCAAACAGACACTCACACTACATAGGTTAGCCTCATAAACTATTAGGCTTATCATGTTGTTGTTGTTGTTATTATTATTATTATTATTATTATACTCTATAATCTTTTTCAAATCTAGATTTGTCTGACGTAAACCTAACAAATGACAAGAGGAAGTAGAACAAGTTGTGTTCTTGAGCCAGTGTTAACTGAAACTGGGTGTCTTACTGTTTTTGTTTTCTTTGCCTTTGCTTTGCCATCCAGAATACAATGACTTAAAGACAGAACTGACTGACTATCTCAGGAGGTTTGCAGATGAGGGAACGGTAAGGTGCAACTTCCAGAATTTGTTTGCCAGAAAATGTGTTTTAAAGAACTGTTGAGGGCTGGGTGGTGAATACCATGATGTTTTGTTGTGATGTTTTTTTCTCGTCTCTTGGAGTTGCTGGTATTGTAGTAGAAATCAGAAATCCCTTATTTCATTTGAGTTTAACAATTCCTTAATGACGTTGTTGAGAGATAAAGGGAACTTTACAGAAATCTGTCTGCAAGGTACTGGGAGCTGTTCTTACATTTAAATCAAAGTTTGTTGCTCTAGGTAAAATATTCAGGAAGAAAAGCTCTTAAATTTTCTGGTTTTTCTTAGATTGAATCTAAACCCTTAGAAGAATAAGGACTGATTATGATTGCCAATCTTGTCCCTTGTTTTCCTGCAGGAATTTGCATGCTGTTATTAAGTAACACTTGTATTTTTTTGGCTGATTTGCCATTCTTGGTTACATTGGAATGACCCTGAAGTGAGCTAGTGAAAATCTTGCTTTGTGTTAAATTTTCTGATGGTAAAAGCAAGAGCTCAAAGCCATTAAAATACCATTGGGAGCTTTGCTCCATGTGTTCTGCCTTTGGGGAACTCGTTTCCCTGTTTGTATTATCTACAACAGAAGTTGGGCATTAATCCTCTCCGTTGGGTACAACAGGAAAGCTGTACCAGAGAAATTGCAGGGTACTTGCTTTTCTGTGCATTGTGTGTTATGTGTGGAGATAAAACAGGATCCTTTAATTAAGCTCTTGCACCACAACTTGGGTTTCATACTGCTTCTCCTAGGTGGTTAAAAGAGAAGACATTCAGCACTTCTTTGAAGAATTTCAGTCTCGGAAAAGGCGACGGACTAACAGGATGCAGTACTACTGTAGTTAGACTGAGAGGGTTTGGGTCTGAAAGGACAACTGGCTAAAAATGTTCACTGGCAAACAGAAAAGGCATCTTCCGTTTTTGGCTTCTCATCAAAATCCAGCTGTCCAAGAAACGTCATCATTTTGTCTTATACTTCCTTCATTTGTAGCACCTAAAACATGTTCTTAACAAATCCTTACACTGCACTTAGAGGGATTTCAGTACCGATCGACTCTGCATTCCCGTGAACGCCGGCCTTGTCTCCCGGGGAGGAGGGCAGGTACCCGGGCAGTGTCCTGCTGCTTCCCGGTCGCCTCTCCCCTGATTACGGCCGGGCCCCGGAGCCGTGGCCGTGCTAACCCCGCCCGGGCTCCGCCCTGCCCTCGGTGGGAGGGAACGCACTCCCGGCTTTCCGGCTTGAATGGCTCTGTCTCCTCCCTTCGGGCCGTAGCGATTCTGGTGAGGGCCCCAGCACCGAGGAGCTGTTCCCGCCCTCGGGGCTGTGGCTGAACCCGGCACGGCTGGGGGAAGTGCTGGGGAAGCACTCCCCGGGCTGCTCACAAATGGGAAAGCAGAGCTTAGGCTTGATGCAGTAGAGTGTTCTATCTGCTTTTATACATTAAAAAAGAAAATATTTCTATAGTTCTAAAACTATTGGACAGGGATCATTTCGTGGTAAAAACGTTGTCAGATTATCTTAATTCACTCATCGGGACATAAACAGTAGCTAGGAGGAGGTACCAGATTACAAACTAAGCATGGGAAAGGTTTGTTATATGCTTTGATTTTAAAAATTAGCCTACAGCAAATTCTTCTACTTTATAAATGTTGCTGGAAACACTGCAGCATCCTGGTATTTTGCTACAGTATGGAATGTTCTTTTTATAACCACTGTGATAATCATGGGACAGGAGATGTTTCACTGACTTTTAAGACGACACTTAGCTGCAATTAAAAATTAAGATTTTTGTAAGTTTGGAGCCTAATGTAGTTAGACCCCAAAACATACATTAAAATTCTAGTTTTTGAGGATTTCTATATCATGGGGTACTATTCTGCTTCCATGTTAATGGATTTTGAAAAGCAAAGATAGACTTCTATCATTCTCACTATTAACTGTTTCTGACCACTTTATTTACAAACAGTAGTTTAGCATAGATGCTCAGCTGAGCAGTTTCATAGAACATAGAATATTCTGAGTTGGAAGGGACCCATCAGGCTCATCGAGTCCAACTCCTGGCCCTGCACAGGACACCCCAAGAGTCACACCATGTGCCTGAAAGCATTGTCCAAACACTTCTTGAACTCTGTCAGGCTGGTGCTGTGACACTTCCCTAGGGAGCCTCTTCAGTGCCCAACCACCCTCTGGGTGAAAAACCTTTTCCTGACATCCAACCTAAACTGCCCCTGACACAACTTCAGGTCATTCCCTCACTCCTGTCACTGGGCACTGCAGAGGGGAGATCAGTGCCTGCCCCCTCCTCTTCTCCTCTCAGGAAGTTGTAACTGCATTGGGGTCTTCCCTCAGTCTCCTCCAGGCTGAACAGACCAAGTGACCTCAGTTGCTCCTCATACAGCTTCCCCTCAAGGACTTCAAGGTTCTCCTGGCCCTCCTTTGGACACTCTCTAACAGCTTTGTACGTATTTTATATTGTGGTGCCCAAAACTGCCCCCAGCACCCGAGGTGAGGCTGCCCCAGTGCAGAGCAGAGCAGGACAGTCCCATCCCTTTCCTGGCTGGCAATGCTGTGCCTGATGCCCCCGGGACAGGCTTGGCCCTCCTGGCTGCCAGGGCACTGCTGACTCACGCTCAATGTGTCATCGACCCCCAGGGCCCTTTCCCAGTTGCTTTTAAATTTAACTCTGGGTGTTGTACATGCTCTTTTTTTGGTAGCAACTATTACGGGAGCTGTAACTGCACATCTAACTACAATATAAAAAAATTAAAATAACTGTTCACTGTGTACTGTCTTGTTTTCTGTGAGTGCTGCTGTAGTGTTTTGTTTCCATCCATGATCCAGGCAGACACAGGCAGCCCAGTGGTGATGGTTAGCCAAGCCACCAAGGTGTAGAGTGGGGGCTAGTCAAGCCCAGGACTCCTGACCCAGGTGTGAAACAAGGGATTGGAGCCTGCTAGCAAGTAGAGTTTAGAGCAGGACAGGGTCATGATTCCTCTGTGTTGCAGTTTCTGTGGTTCACTGAAGGAGTTGGGGAGAGAGTACCCAAAGGCAATTGTGTCTTCCACAGGAAATAAAAAAAGCAGTGAAAGGCCCCAGTGATCACAGAAATGCTTTGTGGCTCTTGCTGTGTTTGAGAAAATACAGCAGTGATGGAAGGAGTGAGTTCAAATGTGGAATTCCTGTGGCTCCAGTTGCAGAGCACAGGGTCAGGACTGACCACGAGCATTGTCCTTTCCTGGCATCAGCCCATACTGAAGCAGGGTCCACCCAAAGGCACCCAGCTCTTCCCAATGCTGAAAGCCTCCCCTTGGCAAACAGACAGCAGGCATCCTCTCCTCAGAGGTTGGCAGGCTTAGCACTGTTGCAAAGTGACAGAAACCCTGTAACAAAAAATGTTAAAATCGTCTAATTTAGGAAGCTCCTAGAACTCATCTTCCTGGGTGTGGGAGTGAAGGTGTCAGTGATTAACATGTGGGACCACACAGTTCTCCCTCTCCTCACCCACCTGTGCTCTGTGTCAGGATGTAACTCACTGTATTTTGCTCTCGTATGTCAGAGTGAGAGCAGGCAAGTGGCCAGATGACACTTGTGAACTTCATTCATTGCTCTGAAGCACAGAGGCAATGACTAGTCAGTGGGGCAACTGGAACCTGGGAAGGCTGGGTACTGAACACATCTGTCCAGCCGCTCTGATGAGAAAATGAACACACTTCCTGGCACCCAGGGCTCTGCCCCAAGGCCCAGTTCTGAGCAGCCCCACTGCCTTGCACAAGGTGTGGCCTTAGCAAGTTAGACTCTAGCCAGAACTCACAGAACTACTTTGCTCAGGCAGTTAAAAATAAAAAGCATTTCAGTAGAGTGACTAATCTCAAATCCCTCTTTTGCACTGGTTTATCACGTCTTTGGTGTTCACAGCATTACTGTAGACCTTTTTTTCCCAAAAGCCTTTACACTTGGAGGGTGCCTTTCTGCTTGTATTGCTGTGCTCCTTTCCCCAGCCCTGGCCCCTGCAGTCTGGGGTGAGCAGGGCAGGGTGGTGGGTGCAGCCAGGCAGCAGCAGCTCAGGGGAAGCAGCCACACAACCACGTTCTATACAAGCCATTTATTTGAAATGCCAACTATACGTAGGATAAAGTCAGTGTTACATGCTTCTCAGCAACAGTAGAAAAATAGAACCAGTGAAAACCTTTTTACAACTGTAATGGTACTCAAAAGAGAAATGTATTGTTTTACAATGCATCACACAAGACTAGAATTCAAGTTTGGAGGTACCTAAATAAAAATACTATTTTTTTTTAAAAAAACACTATGTACAATTGAAGCGTAAACAAGTTTTACAAAGTACTGGTTATGCAGGTTGTAGAAAAAACACTTGCATAGGACATGAAGTCAGTTTAAGAAAGTTTTCTGAGCCTTTAGCATTGAAGGCACTTGACTTTATACCAGTAACAACACAAGGACAAGAAACAAATCCTTAACACTGCCAAGGGCAGGGCTGCCTTCTGGCAGTACAGGTAATTACAGAAACCCCAAATGTGGTTTTACAAGTTTCCCTCTCAGCTGCTCCCTGCATCCAGCAGAGCTCAGCACCACCTCTACCACAGAAGCACAGAATTATTAGAACAGTGCCTCAAAAACAGCATTAGTGTTCTTTCAAAAAAAAACAAAACAAAACCAAACAAAACAGAAAAACAACCAAAACAACCAAACCAAAAACCCACACGAAACACCCAACCCCCCTATGCCCTCCCCCTTCCTGAACCCAAACCAAAGAAACCCCTAAAGACGGACATTTGGGACATCCTGGGACCAAAACCCAAGGCCTACAAGTACAGGTGGCCACAGCCTTAATTTTTATAAGTGAAAATCCTGAAGAACAGGAAAATACAACATGAAACTGCCAATCAACACAGCAGTTACTAACACACAGCTACAATAATTCCGTGGAACAACAAAACATTTCAAAGGAAGAATGTGTTTTAGGAATTAAGTTAATCATCCATATATTAAGGAAAAGAGGAGTTGGGTTTGGGGAAAGGGGAATAAGACCTTTTTGCATGTTGCTCGCTAAATGCAAGTCTGAGCTCTCTCTTTAATAGAACAAGGAGCATCAGTCTCCCTCATTCAAAAAAACCCCAATGTTTATACCTCAATCCTCAAGCAAAATAGTCGATAATCTGTCATCTCCATCTAATTTATAGGAGGAAAAGGTGTCAATTTCCAGCCTAATCAGAAAGTGCTTCATGTAAACAAGGAGCTTCTGCACCAAAGTTTCAGTAGACAGAGAACCAGAAGTAGCAGGTAGCACAGATACGTGTGGCATGTGAGAAATGTAGGATGAACACTGGCTTCTGAATAATGCTGCCATGAAAAATGGTCTTGCCCCTCTGCACATCCCAAGTAGGAAATCCTGCTCTGGAGTACAAAAATAAAGTTCCAGCAATTCAAGAAATCCTTTTCCACTTCAAATCAGCTGCTATTAGCTGCCATCTTCTTTCCAATTCAAAATATGCAAATGAAAACATAGATTGTCTACATGGCCTGATTGTCTTTGTGGCCTCAAAAGGACTTGTCTTTCATTCTGCATCTACTTTTAAACACTTTATTCATTCATTCTTTTTTTAATACTGCTAGGTTCCTGAGACTTCAGAAACAATTTTGTATTCTAAAACGCAGACATGTCCTCCCCAGAGGCATTTCTCACCAGCTTATTCCAAAGCCAAAGCATTTCATGATTTCCCTCAAACCATAACCTCAAAACGTCTCATCTTCATCAGCCACACCCCTCCCCTAAATTTCAAGCTTTAAAGTTCTATCTGTAGATCTCAGTCCCACCTCTGCCCAAGTACACAGTGCCACATCAAACTGTGATAATCAAAATAGTTTTCCTGAACTACATCTATCAGTTTTAGGCAAAAATATTGAAAATAATAAGTTTTCTGAGGACAGCTGTAATTTTTTAGCAGTTAAGCTGCCAACACACACAATGCAAGTCCAGGAAGTTTCGGGGTTCTTGTGTGTGCTGCAAGTTACTGGTTCCAGTGAGCTGGTCTCGTGGTGAGGATGAGACCCTCGTGTGCGGTTAGAGCTACAGCCAGACAGCACCATGCTCACATCTTCAGAGGAAACCCAAGGAGCCTCAGCCCCTGAACCTGCAGCAGCACCATCCCCCCACTGACAACTTTTTGCATTTAACAATGTTCTACACCACAGTCCCATGGAAATCCCACAGATGGGTGATGAAGCCAGGACCACCCAGTGCCTTGACTGTGGGTAAAAAACAAAAAGAAAGCTGACAGAGGAAAAAAGAAATCTCCTCCCACCCACAAGACACATCACCTGCAGAGTTTAGGCAAGTTTCTGCTCCAGTCCTACACTATGGTTTCCACGGCTGCACCTCAAAAGGAGCACCTGCAGAACTACCACGGAAGCAGGTCTATAAATGTGTCTGCAGGAGACACAGGGTTTATTGGTTCCAAGACCCATATCTTCCTTTATCTAGAAGCTATTTGGTAGCTTGGAAATGCAGTACTCAATATATTTCAGTAACACGGTATTGTTACCAGGCCCTTCATACTTTAATGAAACACATTAGGTAAGAATCTGCCATCAACTAAAACCAAAAGTAAAGTTGCAGCAAGATTTCTGTTAAACAGTATTAAGCACTTTGAGCTGCAGGAAACAATTCAACCTAACCTTAAAGCAGTCCTTAGGTCATACCTGGGACTATAGTTTTCTGCTACAGGGAAACTCATTATAGAAACTGCATTTAAACCCGCCCCCCCCCAAAACAGGACTTTACCAGCAGTCACTACTCTGCAGTTGCGTCAGATCCCAATCCTGAATGCAATGAATTTGTTGTTAAAACTGCACTGTGGTATTAAGGATTTACTTCATAATTGTAACCCTTCCCCTGGTGCTCTGCTGAACCCCGCCCCAGTGGCAGGAGCCAGCCCAGATCAGCATCCTTCCCTCTTCACATCCTGGTAACAGGGGAATCTCATTTCTGTGCTTTCAAAAAGCAAATCAGGCAATGGAGGTGTAATTTAAGTGTGCCAAAGCTTCACATGTGTGGTGATGCTGAAGCAGTGACTTCTCTTGGAGTCTGCTCACAGAACAGCTGCACCTGTGGGGCCAGGTAAGGAACATGAACGATGTCACTGAGGGTGAAGCCCTTTTGTAAGCACAGGCAGGAGAAAGCAAGGCCATGGGCTGTCACCGGGGAACCCTCCCACATGTTCAGGCAACAGCAAAGTTCTATGTCTCGTCTTCCTGACACTCCAGCTAGCAGGAATCTGCTCATCTGGTCTTTGCTTACCCAAGGATGAGCAGCTGGAAGAACGAGTAATTACTGCAATTTTTACAGTATTTCTGGATTTATTTCTAAGTGGGCAAATCAGCAGTTCTAGTCTGTCTAGTAAGTGCTTCCTGCTTCCAGGTGATCATGGAGTCCTCCATGGTCACAGCTGAAACAGAAGTAAACAGACTCAAACTGTCATATTCCAGTGAATTTCACAGGAATTTAGATTCCTAAATATCTCTCTGGATTCTTAAAACCCCAAATATAATTACTGAAGTGGGTTTGCTATGTATATAAAGATAAGACCAGCTGCCAGAACTTTTCAAATAAAATATTAGACTGGATTCTTGCCATAGTCATAAAAATCAGGAAGATTTCAATCTAAACAAACAAAAAAAAATCCAACTAAAAATGTAGGTTTTTTGATGTGCTGTTCTTTGGAATTCCTATAATTAAAAAATAAACACATTGTTATTATCTCATAAGAAAATACATTTCATAATGTGCAACCCAATGCACATAGGGAATCGGCATGTGAAAGGGTAAATGCAAAAGTATGAAAATACAGTCCTTTAAATGTGACATTAAAGTTTAACATATTAGTACAAAACTAATACACTAAAATAGATGTACAGGTGTAAAAGGCTACCAGGTTGTAGAAAAAAGGTACCAGTTTCTGTTTTTTTAAAAGGCTTAAAATTAAATCTGCTCCAAAAAAACTGCAACAAAATAAACCCAGAAGCAGCTTTAAAACCAAACTGATAACATGCTGTCTCTAATAAAGCAATGTATGCACAAAAGAAGTGAGCAAAGCTGAATTTTTCTGCTGGCATGAAAGAATTTCTCTGACAGAAGTCAGGCCAAAAGTTGCAAGGAATGGGATGTTTACAACTCTTAGGCACAGAGAAATACTGGAGGTTGCTTTCATAGGGCAGATTTTTTGTACAGGAAGTCTGGTTTGTTTGGAGACCTCCTTCCTCTGCTTACTCCATCTTCCCTTTCCAAATCTGCATTTCTCTGTGTTCCATGTTCCAATGGCTCATCATCTGCCAGTCTCCTACTGGGTCTCTCTTCTGGCACCTCAGAGTTGTATGCAGAGAGTGAAGGTCTGTTGGAGGTTAGCCCATAGGTTAAATCCGTTTCCATTTTTGCTCTTCCCCTGACGTGAACAGGGCCATTCCCAGCATTTTCCTGGGTAGCCAGTGCCAAGTCCAGTCTCTGGGGAGGTTGTTCTAAGACATCGAGGTGTATTGGCTCATTCTTCTGCCTGTGTTGATGCCCATCCTGTGAGAGCAGGTATTCCCTCCTAGAATCCTCTTGCTTTTTAGGAGATATCTGGGAAGGTAGATAGGCTGACTTTAAGCCACTTGGTGATGCCTTATTGTGGCTGTACAAATCTGGGCCAAAATAAATGCCTTGTGAAGGCAAAGGACTGTGCCTGTTGGGTGCTGGAGTAGAGGGTCTGCATGCAGCATTAGAGAAGTCATAGAAGTCAGGATATTCCTGTGGATTTTCTCGAGCATCTACTTTTTGCTCTATTGCATGTTTTTTCCTAGAAGTAGGCATGTGTCTGTTCTGAATACATGAAATGTGCTGGGGTGGGCCGGGCCCTACCTCTGTAACCGCCTGGCTTATCTCCGTGTCCACCGTGAGCTCCGGTAATCTTCTGTCTTTCAAAGACATTGCTGACACACCCATGGCGATGTCTGGCATCAGTTCATTCAGCAAGGGCTGAGTACACTGGAAAAGAAAAGAAATTGGTCCATGAAAACAAAGAGAAGAGTAAACACAAACTGTATTTAGGACGTTTTCTGTCAGTCAAAATGTCATTTTCTTAATCTACTTTAGTCTTTCCAACTTCAGCCTGCAAGTTTCCTGCACTGTTTAGTGAACACATCTATCCACCAACCTTCACCTTCCTGCATCTTTCCTTCATGAAGCTGTTGTGTCACAATTACAGCTCCTCTTAAATGCATCTTGCCTTTACAAGGCAAGTACAACATTCAGTAAAGGACACTGTACTGCTGAACTTCTTAAAGGCAGGCCTGCTTTAAGCTGCTTACAATTATCAAACCAAACAAGGTACTTGGTGCAGAGCCCAAAAAATGGTTTGTCACAGCCCACAGCTCCAGTGCAGGGAAGCCACGACACACAGGTGTCACCACTACAGACACAACCTTTCTGCTTGCATTCCCCATTTTAAAGTAAACTGCAGACACGTGTGTGCAGGACAGCCTCGGGGCTTGGAGGAGCATCAGTTACAGGGCTCACTAGCCCTGTAGTGGAAGCTGTTGCATGGCATTCTTCTCACCTACCCCATGCTTGTCTCAGTGCAGAACTGCTCATATTACAGCCTTCCAGACAGAAGAGTGAGAATTTTTACTTATATTTATCATTTCTCATGAAAGCACCTTCAGTAATCATTGATTAATAGTAACTCACAAATTGCAGAAAGAATACAGAACAAAAATATTATCTATGTGAAGCCTATGCTCCCCCTTGCATTACTTTCTGTACATGTTCTAGCAGAAATGTTTCTGATATGAAAAAGGTTATTACATAGTTTCCTTAGGGAAGTCAGTATTGATCAAAGGAGAGTGACATGCTATCCCACCTTTGACCAAACAATGACACACATTTCTAATGTGAAGTTATATATTTTATTTTAAAATAGAAAAAGAAGCGCAATATATTTAAGGCAATTGCTAATGGGAAGAAAATCCATTTCTCCAATCAGAACTCAAGGGTCAAATCTGCATCTAATGTGCCACAACTATGCACTGACAGTTTTTTCACCGCAGAAATAAATTACTGGATTCTTCATTCAGCATTTCCTGTATTTCACAAAGCTATGTCTTTACTGGATATCTTATAGTTCATTGTTTTTATTGCATCATATTGTAGTTCAGTAACTATAATGACTGCTTTTAAATGCTGTAACAAAACCCTTTGTATCAGCAATTACCACTTTCTGCTTGCCAATTCCTTTTCAAATACTTCTCAGCCACAAAGCTTTCATACTCTTCACACATGTATAAAGGGAACCTGTTTACTTCAGACTACTGACCTGTGAATAGCCGAAATACCCCCACTACTTCTACCTGTGAATTACAGTATGCAGTCCACTGCTGAAGTTGACTTATGCTTTGTTTTAGTGTAGAGCAAACTACATTTGCCACACAAGGGGCGGCTGAGGTCACTTGGTCTGTTCAGCCTGGAGGAGACTGAGGGGAGACCCCATTGTGGTTACAACTTCCTGAGAAGGGAAGAGGAGGGGCAGGCACTGATCTCCCCTCAGCAGTGCCCAGTCACAGGAGTGAGGGAATGGCCTGAAGTTGTGTCAGGGGGGGTTAAGACTGGATATAAGAAAAAGGTTTGTCACCCAGAGGGTCCCTGGGCACTGGAACAGACCCTGTGGGTCCCTTCCAAGTCAGGATATTCCGTGATTCTATGATTTCAGAAGATTCCTCAGTGCCATTTGCCCCTCCAGTAATGGTCCTGCCCTGGGAATGTTCTCCCAGGGATTAGGGCATGCCTTTGGGATAGAGAATGCTGACAGACCATTCTGTAGAAAAATCTCCTAACCAACCAAGATGCTCTTTTTATTTAACAAAGCCAAGTCACTTCACCATGCTCCTTCAATGAGGTACTTCGAGCAGCCAGAAACAGGCAGAAGAGGAGAAGTGACAGCACTTACTACTTGTTTCTCAGCTGCCATCACTGCTGCCGCCGCCGCCACCGTCTGCCGGCCCAGGGCCGCGGTGTTGGTGCAGTCGGGCGGCGCCGCCTTCACGCCGGGCAGGTAAACGGGCGGCGCCGCTTTGGGGGCCGTGCGCGAGTGGAACAGGGAGTGGTTACACGGGTAGGAAAAGGAACGGGAGGGATGTTGACTTGGCACCCTTTGTTTCCAGCCCACTTTGAACTGGTTATGGATAGGAGTTGCTGGTGGGTGGTATGGAGGTGGAGGAGGAGGCAATGGTGGATGGAAGGCCACGAAAGAGTCCAGTTCTGTAAACATGGTTTCTGCAGTGGGAGTGCTGTTGATGCGACATCGTCCAGACTGTCTCACTGTCAGCAGTGGGCTTTCATCCCCAAATCGCTCATCAGGAAAGAACTTGTGAGGATTCTGCAAAGGTAAAAAACCCAGCATGTAACAAGGCAAAGTAGGAAGCCATTTAAAAAAATCTCCTGAACTAACACTCTCAGAAACAGGTAACTGCCTCTGGCTATGCTACATACAAGCTCACCAACACTCAAGGTGACTACAGCTACCATGCAAAATAGATTGGATTTTTTAAAAAATAATACAAGAAGCATCAGATTCACTGTAAGTTGACCAACAAATCCATTTGCTTCAGCACCAGTGTATAAACAGAAGAGGGATTTTCAGTTTTCCAGCCCTGACATGTACTGTGCAGACCTATAGCAAAGTTACCACTTTTTTTCTCCTCTCTGTTTTAAGAATAAATAATAATCTAAGTTCAAGTTATGGGTTCTACTGTTCTCATCAACTCTCTCCTTAGCAGTTTTATTTTGTCCCCAAAATTTGTGTCAATAAGAGCCTCCTGAATGGCAGTGACTCTTGAGAAAACTACTTATACATTGCACTTACAGCTTTATAAAATCACATACATCAAATACAACTGGCGTTTGTATCTGGACAGTCACGCAGGCATTTCAAAGCACTTGTGCACCTGCATGTATACACAGCAAGTGCTCCTACTGCAGAGCACACAATCAAGCCCCTTCATGGTCTTACCCAGCCATTCTTCATACCTGCAGGAGCTCAGCAGCAGCGTCAGAGAGCCCGAACTCCCGCAGCACACGGATCTGGATCTCGTAGCTGACAGTGGCACCTTCCCCACAGTTCAGAGCGTAGGCTCTCTGCACCTGCTCCGTGTGCCGCAGCTCCTGCAGCCGCTTGATCATCTCTTTCACCACCAGGAGATTGGGAACTGCAGGGGTAACAGAGAATGGGGTGGGGAGAACAGAGAGTCCTTTTTATCAACTGTGGGACAGTAAGTTGGATTGCAATGGTTAGATTTATTCAGAGGGAAAACTCCAACATCAGGCTGCCTTGGGTTTTTTTTTTAAGAAGCATTCTGCCAAGAACTGTTCAACTTACACATGTTCCATGGAGCATCATTAAGCCACACGGGGTAACACACCTCATACAAATGATAAAAACATACACCACTTCTCCAGCTTCTGCTAGAATGAGCCACAAATAGAGCTTTCTTTGTAAACCCCTTATGATGCAGGAATTCCATGATTTGAGGTGGGGGCAGGATATCTTAAATAACAACTGAATGTTCCCTCATGAATTGCACAGGCCAAGAATTCATTGATTTTTTTGGCATACACTTTATACTTCTAGACCATAACACCAGTATGTAACTAGAGAAAGACCATTTTACAAAAGTTACACAAACTGTAAGCCAACAAAAACCTGTTAAAATTATGTTGTTTTATGCAGTCATATTGAAATAATTTTTAAAAGCCATTCCAAAAGAAAATCATGTATAATTTTGGGTATTTATCCTGTTGCAAAACTTTCTCATGTCATTTCTTACTCCTGTTTGATGATGAATTATATTTCTCTGTGGTGTTTCTGTCCTAAGGAAAATGTGCATATAAATAGAGAAGGCAAATCCAGATCTCTTGAGTGTCTAAGTCCTGGCATCTGATCCTTTACCAGCTTTACAAGTGTTATGTATTACCATGACCAGATGTCTATAATGAAAGCTCATAAAAATTAAACAGATCATACAGCAAGAACAGTGTGAAAAGACATTAGCATTACAGAGACAGAGAAAACCCAACACCACACAATTACAACTAGTCCCAGTTTCACAAAGTTTATACTGGTACATGAAGGAGAAATATATGTAGTGCAAAATACACCCCCCTCAACTGAGTTCCTGTACTGAGAGGAGAGGGAAGGAACCCATTCTAACCAGTCCTCAAGGCTTGTAAATAAGTCTTCTATGCTACCCTTCACACACTTAAATTCTTCTGAAAAATCCTGGTTTACCAGCAGGATGTTTAGCTACAGCCAGCATTTTGCTAATACTTAAAGAAAAGGATCTAAGAGAAGTATGAGGCAGTTCTCCAAACTGGTAGGCATAAAAATGATATAAGGTCTTCATTAAAAAATACTGTCTTCTCAAACCTCGGTTTGTTTTGGGTTTTTTTACAATTATTCATGTGAAACACATGGAAGAAAGATTATGTATATAAAAAAATACAATTCTCTCGGTTGCAAGATTTCTAATACAGACTGAAACTGGAAAATGCGTAAAGAAACTCAAACACTTGCAGAACCTCGCCTCAAGTTAGAGCAGGCTTCAGCTGAATTCAATTTCCAATAGTGCTGCAGAAAGAGCACTAAAACACACTGCCAGCAGGTTTGTGCAAATACACTCCTCAGGCACTCCTAGGAGAAGCCAGGGACAGACGGGGAGCAGCCGAGCCCTGAAGCAGCCCCTGTTCTGAGCCCGGCCAAGGGCCACAGAGGTGATGCTGCCCAGCCCTCCCGTGCTCCATCTATGCTTCAGGATGGATTCTTGAACAACTCAGAGTTTGAGGCAGGCTTTAATGTCCTCACATTAACTGGGCCCCATCTGCCCATTCTAGCAAAAAGGCACTGGCAAACCAATCAATTCTTTTCCTTAATGACAGGACTAAGCAAAGCAGACAGTTGCCAGGACACAATTCCTGTGCTCCAACTACTGGCCAGGCTCAGAGCTCATATCTGTGTTCAAATCAAAGGACTGTCAGTAATTGCTACCTATTAAATTGTACAGAACCAAGATGCAGGGCAGTTACAGATTGGTCAACTTGTCTCATGCTTGCCAACAGAGCTGGTTTTTTTAGGAACATGAGAACTTCGGCAAAACACACTGAAGACCTCTGAGAACCTGCTGCCTTTTCTTTGGAAATTGGGATTGAGCAAAGTGTTATCAAAGTCCTATCTTATATGAAACACTTTATATTCAATCCATGCAAAGTATATTTACACTTTTCTAGGGAAGGAAGTCCAAGTACTATAATGCATTGCTGAGATGCCAGTTTTGCTGAGAGCTCCAAATTTCTAAACAATTGGTACTTTTATCAAATTTTTCAAGCAGAAGTTTTCAGAAGCTCTTTTTCAACTTTATCAAGTCTGTTTCCAGACTACAAGCAAACAGATCAAAGCTATTCTACAAATTTTCCTAGAAATCTTATAACTAAACAGTGTTTCAAATCTTCAAATTAAATTGTCTTGCAGTGATTTCAATCCATTACTTTTGTCTTGGCTCTAGCCTCTGTAAGAACATAGTTCTTAGAACTAGAATACAGTTGACTGAAGAGAGACATAATTGATATATAAAGAGTTTATAAAATGTGTAATGCCATAGGCACAGCATTTTCCACTTCCTTCACTGAAATAAAATTTAATCTTGGTTATTTAGCTACCTAATCCTCCCCTCCAAAACATCCACTGACCCTTCCAACTTGTCATCAGTTGCAAGTTTTGCCAGTGTTTTCTCTATGCATACTGTGTATGAATGGGACAGGGGAAAGGCAGGAAGAGCTAGACGCTTTAGGAACCCCACTAGATACATTCTTCCAGTCTGACACCAAAAGATCATATGCCTAAATGACAAAATATATTTAGTATATATTTTCCTGGCTTGCCTATGGGCAATGTCACACCAATCATCCTGAAGTCAAGAAAGGCCATATTTACTTGAGCTTATAAAAATGTCCTCTGACACCTTCTTCCACAAGGAACTAGATTGGTTTGGCATCAAAGCTAAAGTGGATTTGGTAAATTGAAGTAAACGTGTTTTGAGTGCCCACTTCCAGTACTTTCCAAGCTCACAGATCTTACCTATATTGGACAACTGTTCTGTAGAAAACTGAGAACCCTGTAGAAAAATCTGAGAATAGAGAGCCAGGCTCCAGCAAGTGTTCTACTGTGTTTAACCAGTCCAAGGGTTTTGTTCTCTAACTAGTCACTCTGCCATCCAAAACCAGTTAACATCTTTAGGATAGACCAAAGCAAAAGGACTGTTCCTGGTGCAGAACTACTCTCTGAGGAAACAACGAAGTTCAGTAACTGACACTCACTCCCCTCAGGCCCAAGTGCCCACAGGAGATCACTGGGCACAGGAAGCAGCAGCAGCTCACCTGGGATCTCGTTGGCTATAACTGAGGGAGGGCTGGTCTGGTTGGTGCTGACTTGCTGGTGGGTGATGACGTGGCAGCACTGCGGCACCGCGTTGTTCACCATGTACAGCGTGTCGGGCACGTTGGACATCCGCACCATCCGCAGGCGAACGAGGTCGGTCTGCTCCACCATCATCTCATCCAGCACCGACTGCAACGACAGCCACCAGGGCCCCATGAGGGCACTGCACACACCCCACTGCCACTGCTGCAGGCACAGCCACACAGACACAAGGCCAGCCATGTCTATACCATAGTCACAAACAACAGCTGGCTTTGCATCAACATTTTCTATTCCATTTTCCAGTTGTGATCAGAGCTGAGTTTCAGAGCTAAGAGCAGGCAGGAGAACAGTTTGGGAAGGATGCTTTGTTTATTTTAACCTGTCAGATTAGAACTGACCCTCTCAAGGGCAGACCCTCTGAACTTAAGACAATTAGTGCCTGTGAGTCTCAACTTTCTCTGCCATTGAGTAGAAGGCACTAGCCTGAAAATGAAACATTTTTCCTCAGACAACTTAAAGAATAGAAAAAGATTTATGCCTACCCTTTGAAGATTCTTACTTAAGATCAAATGAATTGATTTGAAAAACTGGGAGACTAGCAGGGAAGTAAAAAAGAAAAATTGAAAATCACTAATTCACAATCTTTTCATTTTACAGTAATTAAAGTATCTATAGGAGAAGTAAAGTTACCAGAAACTACGTATGAGAGTCCTCCCTCTAAGGTTAAAAAGCTTTAAAATGCTTTAAAAATATAAAGAGCATAATATGAAACCAGTTCTAATAAGCAGGAATTCTGACAGGGGTGTGGGGGTTGTTAGAATGCACTTTTTACTTCGGATAAATACTAAAGCACTCCCATAGCATATACCTGAAAACTAAGAGTCAAAGCTTTTATTACATTTTTGTTAGTTTTAACAATCCAAGATACAAAGAGAACATTTTAACCAGCTAGTCTTCCTTTTCTATTTTAGTGCCACTTGGTGCTCTCTAACTGCTGTGCCCAAAATGCAAAGTAGTTTTATGTCTTCCCTTCCCTCACAGAGGACATCAACAACATCTTATACCTTTAGAGAACATTTTCTCTCCTAGGCACCAGACAAAAGCCCCAAATTCAACAGAGCAGATGTTGGAGTCTGTAGGTGATGTGGATGTATACAGCTTCACCTAACCCTCTTGTTCTGCTGCCACCTGCACTGCTGGGACTCACAAGCTCTCACCTCAAGTCAGAGCTACCTGAAGTGGTGGCACTGGTCAGTGACACAAAAGGCTCCCATTCTGTCAAACAGAACGTGGCACATTCCTGCCCCACACAGCACCATCTCCACCCTGCCACCAAATGTCACCACCAGAGATGCTACAAGACCTTCAGCTTGACAGTGCTCATGCAAGAAATTAAACAGGGAAGCGACTGGCTGAGAGGGAAACAAAGGACGTCATTCGAATTGGACACAGGACATTTATTCCATTTTGCGGAGGATCACAAGACTTTGGGTATGTTCTGATTCAAGCAAGAAGATGAAATATCAGTCCTCTGCCGAGTGGAATATCACCTCCCCACCCAGCTCTGGTGGGAGCTGGGGAGCCTGAAAGAGCTGGCACCAAGGTTGCTGACTAGCTGCAGACGGGGACTCCCAGGCTCTCACCTTGCCATCCGCCTGCCAGGAGGGCTGCCGAGGAGCTGGGCCGGAAAACTGGCTGGAAACCAGGGAGGTTTCCCTCAGAACGTTGCTTTGTTTCCGGTGGAATTTCATCAAGATCTGTCTCGCAAACATTTCAATTTCGACAAAAAAAAATTTTGTTGAAATTTTTTCTGACCAGTTCTAGAGACTTGAGCCTGATGATCAATCTTGTAAGTCTTGTTAAACTGAAAATGTTAGTATTTTAGGCCAGTACATGTAAAGAGACACAAAACATCCCAAAATCTTTCCCTGTTTACAGAACCCCCGATGACTCCAGTCTGAGAACAGTCAAGTGTTGCTGATATTACCTTAGCCTCCTCCACATATGGCGAGAACAGTCTTGGCCGCACATATATTCCAGCATTTTTTTGCCTCAGCCAGGCATTTGACTTTCCACCTTCTGATGTTGGTAGCATGTCTGAAGGAGGAGTACTAATCAGGCCTCTCTTCATCTTTAAGAATCAAGAAAGAGTTTTATGGTTTTTTAAATATTAATATGGTAAAAACTTGCATTAAATGCATACTTTACACTGAATCCTTACACCACTGATTTTTCTTTAGCTTTTTGATAGATTCAAAGAACACAAAACCTAACCAGAAAAAGAGTGTTATACATCTATTACTCTCAATGATAACATTTTAGAAGTTAATTCTTAAAATAAACAAAACCAACACCCACCAAAGCAAAAAACCCCTCACACCTGAACTCCGTAACATGTGAAGTACAAAAAACCCAGAGATGGTATTTGTATGAGACTACTGACTTACTGCATCACTCAGTACTTCACTATTCATGGGTAAGATGTGCTCAATGCGGACAAAAGGTAAAAGTGGAGACAGGATCTCTCTCAGCTCTTCAATGTCAAGATCTCTCCTCTTCACACCTCTTTTATTCACACTGTGAGCAGTACCACTGAGTAAATTAGGCTCTGTGGGAAGGAACAAGACATGCTAAGTTTTCATCAGAAAGTTTAAAGAGGATAGCACGAGGTACAGGGCTTACAGGAACTTGCAGAAAAGGAAGGAAAATTCTCATTTTATATCAGTAGCACTCCTCAGCACTGTTTCACAAAACTAACCACCAAACATGGCACTCGGTGCTATGGTCTAGTTGACAGGGTGGTGGATTGGTCAAAGGTTGGACTCCACGATCCTGGAGGTCTTTTCCAACCTAAATGATTCTATGATTCTACCTCATGCCTTAAAATCTTATTTGAAGCATCCATAGAGACAAGTTCAGTTTATACCAGCACAGGTTATTGGCATAGCTGCCAGTTTCAAAGTGTAAGCCAGGCAGAAAACACAATAAACATTCAGAATGCTCTATTAAGAGCTATGCTGTGAAACAGTTGTACCTCCCTGCTAGCAGCTCCCCCAAGGACTCTATCCTGTAGTTCCTCTGCCTTTCCCCAGCAGTTTTCAAAGACACTTTCTACAAATTAAGGTCTGAAGAGTCCTCAGGGATACATTATTCTAGCTTCCTTGTGTAACTCACCTCAGTAACATGGTGTCAAGCCCACTCAAATTGCTCCCATGGTCACAGAACACCTATGTGTACCAGAAGTGGCATCTTCCTGGGGACAGCAAGGTGACCATGCAGCCCACATGCGTATTTTAGGTATTGTGCCCCACCTGAATTTGACTGACTAATTTCTCTCTTTGAGGAAACCTGTCAAACACACCTACCCTCTCTCAGTACAGGCAGCTCAAGTTTTGGCCACAGCTTATGTTCTCTAATGCTTTGTGGCATTTTAGTGACACCTTCACACATTCAGAGCTGCAATATAAGGAGTGCCAGTGAGGAATTTAGATGAAATGACTAGACTAAATCTGGCCCTAATCTGACAGAATTTGGCGTCACTATTGCTGCTTTTGCTTATTGTGTTATCTGATGATCCCAGATAAGAGATGTGAGCTGTTTACTTAATGAATGCCAGAGCAAGAAGTTGTGCAGTGATCCCAAAGGAGCAGCTTCTGCCCCAGCCCAGGTCTGTTACTGTTTAACTGGCTCCATTATGTTCCAGTGTGGCCTAGGACAAACACTTGGAAAATCTTAATTTCTGTTTTGGAAATAGATTAATACTTTTCCAGGACACTCGAAGCACATCCTTTAACTAACTTTTTGTTGCATTTCATAAAACATGCCCATGACAAAGCAGTTGTATTGCAAGCAGTAAAAAGTGGATTTCAAAAGCACAGCCAGCCTTCCCAAGACAGTAGTTATACCAGTACTGCTCTGTTTTTACTCAGGCATGTTCTTCCCTTTCTGTTCCTCTTCTGGCACTATGTGATTGACACTTCATAGTGCAGATGAACTACAAGATCCTTGCATTTGTTATTTAAGATATACATGTTTAACCTACCTCCCATATCCAACACGTGTAAGATTGCCCTTGAAGTTACCACTGTAGCAATAATATGCATCTAGGCTCATAAAAAATACATTTACATCTACTTTAGGGAAAACACTGGTGCCACTTGCTGGCTTGTTTCTTACTACCACAGATTCCTGTCAGAGAGACACACTCAAACTGAAGTTAAAGGGTGACACAGTAAACTACGACTATTGTGAGAAGCCTGAATAACAAGATACTGCAGGGTTTTTTTTATCTGATTAATTAGTTACAAGAAAAATAATTCTGAGACTACAGGAAACAAATCAGACTTCAAAATCAGACAGTCACAGAGGTTGAAAGGACCTCTAGAAGTTTGATTCAGTCACAATCAATGCACTCGTCCCACACCTTCCCAGATAAGGTACAACACACTGCACTTCACTGCATCCAATTGGGATGTGAATGCCTCCAAGGATGGAGATCCCACAACTAATCTGGGCAGCCTGTGCCAGTATCTGACCATCTTCACAACTTCTTGCCTTTCAGTTAATGCCTCGTTGCCTCTCATCTTGTCCTGGGTACCAAGAGAAAGTGCTGCTGCTCTATTTTCTTTGCTTCCTGGCATTAGATATTTACAGACTCTGCTAAGATCCCCTGTAAGCCTTTTCTTCTTCAGGCTAAAACAATCCCATCTCCTTCAGAATGCTGTGTTCTCATTTTAGATAACAAAGAGCATTTGCTTTGTTTTGACTATACTATGGACAAAGTAGATTGAATTTCCCTAAGTTGCAGATGACTCACAAAATAGAACTGCCATAAATTTTGTTTTATTTGGTTTAGTACTGCATGGTTTAAAGGCTCCTCACCTCGATCTGCTATCCTCTTCATCAACTGGTGTTCTCCCCATTTAATCAGATATTTAAGAATATCTTGTTCGCTTGCCTGTAGAAAGAGGAAGTCAGTAATCTGTATATGCTTAATGTCACATGCACACAAACAAAATTTTAAAAAAATAGGTCTTTTACAGCTCTAAAAAACCACAACTGGACCTAAGCATGAAGTATTTGCATTTTATGATCTGCGTACCACTTTCTCCCAATATTTTAAGCTGTACTACAGGTATATCACCACCATAATTTCTAGATTCATATTACTTACTGAATCCCTAGGAAGAGGAAGAAGTTTTGTAGAGAAGGAAAAGTTTTATTTAGTATGGAAACTTACAGGTATAAAGTTTGAGTTACTAAATTTAATTAAAAGGGGCAATTCTATCTCTGGGTGTTTCAAGCTTTTGTTTAACATTACAAATTCAGCAATATAAACTCTCATGAAAGACCAACAGTACTGTTAACTGTAATTTCTGAAATGTTTCAAGTAAAAAAACCTTTAAAAATCCACTTTAAATAATCTCTAGCACTTAATCCTTTACAAAAAAGTAAGATTGAGATGAATGCAGTTAAAAAATACAAAGTAATCTTTAAGCTATTAAAGGGTGGTCATCATTATAAAGATATCTTCTCCGAAGAGTAATGGCAGCAAAAATCCAGAATCCTTCTACTCTCCCTAAAACCACACAATCACTGAAGGCAAGTCACACAAAAAAATTTAAAAAAATCTGCAATGCTTGTCAGAGAAGGTATTTTTCTCTCTCCATGAAAATAAATTGAATTTTCTGAACCATTTCTAGTTTATTAGCTCCCACTGCCCCAAATTAGCATGTGTGTTGTAACAGCAAAACTACTCTCACCATGTAATTTTATAAATCTCTTAAACAGGCAAGGCAAATGTTAGATTCAGAAATGCTTTGTTTAAAATAATTTGCATCCGTTTATAAACTATTATTAGACTTCTAAGCAACAGCATGTACCACATTTGGGTTGTGTTACAAGCCAAGAACAAAACAATTTTCTTAAATGCTACTTCCATTTCATTTTTTTACACATTAGAGGAGTGCTTAGTGTGTACCAACCCTCTTCAGCCTACCACTCAAAATCAACTACTCAAGCATTCCCTAGTAATGGTATAACACATCCTGCTTGCAGCAGGACCAGTTGTATTCTGCATTGCAGGTTACCTGTAAATAGTCAGACTGAATAGCTGTGAGCAGGTGGTCCTTGCTGAGCTCGTAGAAGACCTCTGAAGTCATGACCTGGGTAAACTCCTCACAGAGGAAATGTAGCGCTTGGCGATGCACCCACTTGGAGCCGTAGGGCTGAGAGCTCCACTTCAGAATGGCAATTAAGGTGTCCAGTGAGATGCTCTCAGCAATAATATCTTCACAGCCTAAGAAACAAGGGCAACAACCAACAATGCTGTTACAGAGGCACTTTGATCCTGAAGGAATAATACATGTGGCTAAATCTGGAATAGAAAGGGTTATATACACCCAGTGAGAGTAAAGCCAGGTGCCCTACAGATCAAGGTTGAAAACAAGTTTATATTTTGTCTAAGTGAACAATAATTTTAACAGTGGTTTATGATTCCAACTATACAGTTACTTACCTTTTAAAGGCACATGAAGCATCATGGCTGCTGGCTTGCCTGGATAAACAACTGGAAAGCTAGTTCAACCCAATCAGAACCCTCTTTGGTTATCTGAGTGTTTAATACATTTTAACATTGAGAATTTGAGTCGCTGCTGTTGGCAGCAGATTCACAGAAACCCATTAACTGTAACAAAGGTGGGATTTCTGCCTGTATCACTTTGCCCCTGGACCCTCCTGAGACCGACCATGCAGAGGAGAAGAACCACAAGCTGTAACAGTGTTGGTACTCAGCCACTCGGTACAGGATGAGGGCAGCAAACCATCATTTTCTGACTCACAGAGAAGGCAGCAAGCAGTGGATGGCTGCTCCAGGCCGCCACAGTGGCATCAGTATCCAGCAAAGCACAGAGAGTGCCAGACAGGGAGCACGTTCTCTGACAGGGAAGCAGAAGGGAGGCAGATTTATGGAGTGTCTGTTACACTGTTATTAGGATGTACTCTTTCACAGGATACACCTCTTCTGAAGGAGAGAGAGTACAGTTAAAACTCCTGAAGGGAAATGGAGCTGATTTGGAAGAAATGAGGGAAGATGTACTGTGGGAGAGATGAAAACATGGGTACTTGTGACTACAGAGGTAAGATAGATGGTACCACAATGTTGGTAACTTCAAGTCTCCACTAGCACTTTGTTGATTTCATTTGTACTTGTGGTTTAGCACAAAGATAGCAATTTAAAGAAAAAAATTCTCAGAATTATACATTCCAGTCTCAACCCACTACAGCCACAAAATTACAGCTGTGCTTATGCCTATAAGAGGTCCACAGACAGTTCAGAGCTACATGTCTACCCTGCAATTATATTTCTTATACATCATCATTTTTCTCTCAGTTTCAAAGATACCTAAAAACTAAATGTCGTTGTTTAGGGACGTGTATTGCATTACTGAGCTCTTGAACTAAGCTAAGTAAAAAAGTTTTTTAACACTGTAATCTCAACCCTGGTCAATACAAAGACAGGTCTCCTGATGCCACCTATTTTTTCACTGGCAGCATACAGATAAAATGCACTAGCAACAACTAACAGAAATAAAAGAAAAATCTTACTTTTCTACATAGGACAGCATACAGAATACACAGTGTACATTCCATTTCCATTGTAACTAATAATGTGAAAGACATGTTTTTAAGGAGTAGGTAGTAACAAGAGAACAAGTTTCTTCAAGTAGGACAGAACCTGTCAAAAGGAGCTACTACTTAGAAGTCAAGTCACTAAAACGGGAATTTAAATAGGAGGGTTAGGAGGATAGTAGAAAACAACAGTTAAACATGAGACTGGTTAAATAAATTTACCTGTCTTATTAGAGACACATATTTGTACCCAATACTATAACAACCACAATGTGGTAATTTTAAGAACAACATTCTACCAATAAAATTTTCTGAACTTTTCAGGAATATGCCTGAATGCATACACAGTTTTGGACACAATCTTTATTAAATTTCTAAAGCAATTTATAAGGGCAATCTCTGTCCCCCAACAGTAATGCATTTTACACCAGTTCATATTTAAACAAAACTTTCCTCAACAAGCAGCTGGATGATTTTTTTTTCACATCTGATTCACCTGAGAAAAGGAAGACTGAATGCAGCCATTGACAGAAGGGCTACCCAAAGCACACACATTTCTGACTGATGCAGCACATGCAGCATTACACTTTGCATCCCCAGACAGACTCTCCATTTGCTTCTGGCAAAGGGGAGAGTGGTGAGTTATGTTTCAACACAACTGCTTTGTCCTTCACCATTACTGAAATAGTATGACACTTCTCAGAGCCACCTAACTCCATGAGGCTACCTATTATCCTTACTGCTGCTAGTAAGAACAGATGCCTCATTATAGATATTGACCTCTAACCTGCATGGCAAGCCCTGGCCTTAAGTGAGTAGGGCACAGGCAACAAAGATGGGTTGGAGGCACTTGGAACATCACTCCAGTCATCACTGGTACAGGTAAGAGCAGAGCATGAGAACTGTTCTGAAATACACTCCATATGAAACTGTCCCCTCTAGATGGGGGAACTCCCCAGACTCCTAAAGGACAAAGTCTTAAGGCTTAAAAAGTTCTGGTCAAGAATCTGAGAAACAGCCTTAAACAAACAAACAAGAAACAACTAAACCATCCAAAACCCAACTTTTTATCAAAAAAAAAGCTCAAAATACTTCAGCATATGTCAGAAACACGAGTAAATGAAGTCTGAAGCTTTCCACTTCAGGATCCATTTTTACCCAAACAGCAAAGGGCTGACATTGCATTTAACTTTGTCATGCGAGTCTCTCTCTCAGCTTTCCTTTTGGGGCTCAAGAAGGGAAAATTTTAAGTTAGCAGTAAACGTGGCATGTGAATGAAAGCAGTGACTAGTTGCAATTTGCTTAAGAGAAGACTTTGACTCCCATGAATAAGAAACAAAATCGTTTGAAATCATTATTTAGGATCATCTGCACTCTGCCTTCTCCTGCTAAATCCTAACACAATTTTTTGCATGCAATTATTCTGCTTGCATGCAAGCTGACTTCAGCAGAAACTGAAGAAACTGCACTTCCCTGAACACTAAACATCACACGTAAAGACTGCTCCATTTCAAAGGCAGTAAACTTAACCCATACACTGAAAACAGTCACCAGGAAACTCAAACTACAAGAGCAGAGACTTATCTCAAAATTAATGCCATTCCTGATATTTATTTTTGAAGTAGAGATGCCTGCCCTCTGAAAAGACACCAGAAATGCAATTCCAAAGATCTGAGCAACACCGATTTCTAGAAACAGTGCATCAGCTCACTCTCAATTCTTCTGTCAAGTTCAATTACTGCACAACTAATAATAGTATGACATCAGGTGAAAAGCTCATCAAGGGTGACTAGCAAATAAAACAGTCTTTTTCCTAAGTAATTTTAGCAATGGGTCAGAAGTGTGGGATTATTAAAAGTATTTCTTCTGAAGTAAGCATAAGGTAATAATTAAAGTGTTTCTCGAGCTTCTAAATAAACTGGGGCAACCCAATTCTAACTATGGAAGGAATCCAACTTCCTTTCTTCTTTGGCAGAAGTTTTTTCTGCTTTAACAATCAGCTACTTGGCAAAAAAAGTAGTCATCTAATAGCCACAGTATTGCTCTTCACAGTGGAATAGAGCATTTTTTCTTGTGAACACTACTTTTTAATACTCAGGCAGCAACAGCCTTCCCAAGATCCATCTGCAGCATCCCACAAGCTTCTGTGACCATAACCATCCTTCAGAGTCAAGCTGGAATCTACAAAAAGGAAAGACAACTATCACATTTTGCACAGATTATGCTATTCCCTGCACTTCTTTTGCTGGATGCCAACGGACCCTGCCTACCATCAAGTCCTGTCTGCTTCCACAGTCCTCTCTCCAATGCAGTCCCACAGCCCTTCCCAGCAGAAATAGCTTGAGCCCACGTTTAGCATTCTTGCTAGTGGCTTGGGATCAGGACAATTGACAGACCTACTGAAGACAAGTTAACTGCCTTCAACAATTAGCAAATGTGGCATTAAGCAAAGCTTTTACTACAAAACTGTTAGCTTGATTTAATTCATTCAGTGGTGAAGACTTTCCCCCTAAACTTGTGCACACCAGTGGAACCAATAAAAAAAAGTAGTAAGAATTCAACTGAACACTGAACTGGAATCTAGAAGCTATTCAGTGTTTTTTAAGTTTGTCACATTAGGAAAGACCATGCTGGCAGTCACAGGAATCATAGTTTTTGAATTTTTTTGAATGTGTATTTAATACTGCTACCATAGGATCCTTGGCACTTCAGTATTTCAGCCCTCCAAAGATCAGGAATACTTTTGATGTCAGGCAATATCTGCTTCTAGATCAAAGCTGTGCTACTGAATATGGTTTTACAATAAAGTTTCTAAGTTCTTATACTTGTCAAGAGTAAACTCGACACCTAAAATAAAAGAAAAGGAAAGCAAAAAGTCAGAAATAGAGTTCTTTTTTGTCAGTCTTACTTTAGAAAACTTCTTTGAATCAGGTGACAGAAAAGGTTCTCAGGCAAAACTATTTCATAAGGTCCCAGTATCCAAAAGCCTATCACAACAAAACATTCTGTACCATCACCTCAGTGGGACTGTTCATGACAGTGGGCTACAGGGCCAAGATGCAGCAGAGGTTTCACATATGTAATACAGCTATCTATCTAATAACACTAATGTCTGAAGTCAAACCTCCCTGCAACAGCAGGGCAGTTCAGTAAGACTGGAAGCAGGGAGTATTTTAACAATGTGTGATGAACAGGACCAGGGAACTGATCTGGTTTTAGTAACTGTGCTGCAGAAGAGCAAGGGATAAGTGATACTAAACCCAATCTTTGTGAGTCAATGTGTTAAAATAATTGCACCAGTACAGTTGACAGAGAGCAGCAAGGCAGCATGAAGACAGAAAAACTGCAGCAGAGGGCAGAAACAGGCAGGCAGAACACAGAAACATTCCACTAAGGGATGTGCTCCAACCTCCTGGAGAGGGCTCTAATCCTCATAGCCTCTGTGAAAGCCCTGAAGAGCTTCACTTTTGACAGTAACAACTGAGAGCAGTGTCAGTCCTGTTAGGTACAAATGGGTTTCAGTATGATCAGCTCTATTGACCAGATATGCTTGTGATTAGTTCATTTACTCAAATTAGTTCATTCAAAGATCCATTTCAGTTTCTCTTGGAAGGTAAGTGAATCCTCAGCTAAAACAAATTAAGATGAAGGCAGAGGAAATTCTAGATTAAGGTAGTTCTGCTTTACTGGGATGGTAAAGATTCATTGCACATACTCATACTATCACTGTCTTCACCATAGGGAAACTACCTATTAAATCACAAGAGTCAGAAAAAGGAGTATCACTGTGTTAGGAATGGGAAAATTTCCATGGAAATAGTGAAAGCTGAATCATCTGCTGAAACTGAAGAAAAATTACAACATCTGGATACTTAGAAAGGTCCCTGAAGTCAAATCAAACTAAAATCTGTTGAAAATAAAAACAGCTGATCAGAAGCTTTAAAATACATCAACTTCACTTGACACTCAGTTACAAACACCCAGGCAAAACTGAGTGCAAGCAAGAAAAATGAATTGGAAAGAGTATCCAGACTTAACATAATAAGCCCAAAATATTTTCCACGAAACCAGGGAGACAAGCTTTCCCAAGTTTGCAATTGGCTAGCAGGAGTGAACTGAAACAAAAAACTTTAGCTGAGGGTGTGGAAATCTAGAGAAGAAACTTAAGACATCAGCTACTGTGAAAGCCAGCTGATGGGATCAGTCAGTACTTGGGCAGAACTGGACACCTGCTCCACCACAGTGGAAAAACACTGCCAGAAGGCCAAGCTCAGAGACTTCAGGAGAACTGCCTGCTCAGTGGCCTCCAACACCTACACAATGCTGTCTCTTCATAACATCTAGAAGTCAGATGTTTGAGTGACAGCTTCCAGCATAGAAGTCTGTTAGCTGTGAAATCAGGGAATAGGATGGACACTCCTGAAATTAAGATCTCCCACCTACCTCATGTTAAGTATCATAGCAAGTGAGGACAAGATGCTACAATTAAGTCAGAAACAAGAACAGTGGTCATGACTAAAGCATATCTTAGTCACGTGGAGGTCTATAGTTTTCCCTGACCAAATAAGCTTTCTTTTAATTTTGATTATAAGATTATACCAGAAAAGTTCTTCTGTGTCTGCACAATACCAATGACCTAAACGTGAACTCTGCAAATTAAGTATGAAACTATTAGATTCTGACTCCACTGGCATATACAGATTTACAGAGTGCTTACTACTTTCTCCTGTAGCTAGGGAATGCAGCACCAATTTGTAAAATCCTAATTAGGTGAAGCTAACATCTAGGATTTCAGTATCTGAAGGACTGCCAAACCTACATTTTCTGGTATTTGATAATTTAAGAGATTTCAACACTTGCTGATTTTACTGCATTTCTCCCCTATGTATAACAACAGCCCCACCCCTCAATCTCAGTACTTTTGTGGTCAGAAAGGGATTTTACTATGTAAAGAAGAAAACCTCTGAATGCCACTGCATCTCTCTACCTCCTCCCTATGACCACCCCCAAAACACTACAGGTCCAGTTCATCCAGAGGGCCACCAAGACCGAGCCTGCACTGCTGCACTCGCTGGCTCCAGTCACTCAAGTGTGCTGCTGAGATGCAAGCCCAGCCCAGTTCCTGCTGCTGCCTTTCTTTTTACTCTCCTAGAGGTAGTAGTGGGGGAACACTTCCAGGAAAAAGTAGAGATCTTGTTACCACTGACTCATGGAACATACATTCCAGAGCAGCACCATTCTGTAGTGCATTACTGAAGAGTGCCAGTTTAGGACATGCTGATCCAAGCAAGCTCAACTTAAAGCGAGCAGAAACAAACTTAACACTAAATAAAATATCAGCTCATTTTTCAGTATTTACTGACATAGAAAATAAAAGCCATTTTCCTATCTATAAGTTTACCTAAGTTTCTCTTGAAAGTTCTCCATCATTGCTTTTCTGCTTTGCTATAACTAACACTGCATCATCAGAGCATCTCCAGATCACAGTTGCTCCAGTTTAGGTTTCCAATCTGAGGAAAAGAATTGCACCCTGTTCATTTATGAAACAGTGCATACTTATTCAGTGTCTCACTGGGGGTTTCATTCACCATTTAATTCTCTCATTAGTATTCCCTGAGCATGTTAAATCCTTTTAGCACTTTCATATATGTGCACGCACCAAAATTGAGAAACTCCATCACCTCTTCAATTTCAACCCATTTTCCTTTCTGGCTTTCAACTTATCTACAGGGTTGTTCTCAAGCACTATTAGCTTGTACATATCATATAGAAATTAACTTAATACCATAGTTCAACTACAGTAAAACTTCTTGCCCCTTCTGAAACATTAAGTTTCTAGGTGTACTGAGAAAGAAACAACAAAAATAAGAAAGATGCAGATAGACAAGAGAGGGTCTGAAGGAGTGCCATGATGTTGATCAAAGTACTGGAGAACTTAGCCTATGAGGAAAGACTGAAGGAAGTCAGGTCTCTTCTCCCTCAAGGACAGAAGGCTCAGGGGACCTTGTCACAGTAATCCCAGACCTTGAGCTACTGTAGGGCAGCTATAAAGAGGACAGACGTTCTCACAAGAAGCCACATGAAGAGAGCAAGGGGCAACAGGTGTAAGTTGCACTGGAAAACATCTCAATACAAGATGTTTTTGCAATGAGAACAATCACTCCCCCAGGACAATCTCCCCAGGGACACAGTACAGTTCCCATCACCGGTGGTTTTCAAGAAGTGATTGGATGGAATGCTGGACAATCTCACCTAGGCTCCTTTCTTCACTTGGATAGGTTGGATCCTATGATCTATTGAGGCCCCTTCTAACCTGGGCTGCTCTATGATTGGATGATTCTGAGCCTAAGAACAGCCCAATTGCATCCTTAGCATGCTGCCTCAGAAAACAAATCCCCATTGATCTCTGCAAGTTTTATTGCAGGACAATTATTTCAGCTTTCAGCACAATCTGAAAATTACTTTCGTAATGGCAAACACCACATGAGCTATGACAGTTCTGTTAGTTGCTCATATTCTCATCACTCTCAATTTCATGTAACTATTAGGAGAAATCATTAAAAATATGACCTCGTCCTGCAGTGCTTATACTGCCCTTTCCTGCCCACTCTTTATCAAGTTTCCTATTTTACTTAGAACTAATTTACAGCTTACAATATAAGGCTTCAATCTTGTCAAATTTACTTTGACATCTAGAATTTATGGATGTACACATGTATTGTAAAAAGTTACTTTTGTTAAAAAACTTAAACTAGTTTAAACAAATTATGTTGCTGATATACCACTGAGTTCCACTTTCCCCTTCTCAGCTCAAAAGTAAAATTCTTATTTCCCATCAACAAGGCCTGAAACAATTCCCATATTTCATTATACATCCTATGGCCATTAAATACCTCAAACACCAATAGACAGAACTGCAGGCAAAGCTCCTGCCACAAGAAGTACCATTAGCTCACTGGTGCTCAGACACCTCACCTGAGACTGCAGTGATTCAGGTCAGGAGGTTGTATGTAATCAAGATTTGAACGATCTTCAAGAATAATGGAAGTAGTGAAACTTTCTAAACTTTATGTCTGAAAACACTGACTGACCCTGCCTTCGGTTCTGTTCACAGAGGGGCAGACATTAAAGACCTCAGACTAGCATAATTAAGCTGTTTAAGTTTTCCTTCCAACAGCAAGATTGCAGGGTTGGTGTCTGACATAAACTACAGAAACAGTCATTCAAGTTTACAGCCTTGTTAGGATATACAGACACTTCCTAACAAGTCTAAATATTTCCTCCTCTCAACAAGGATCTCTCTGTAGTTTACATGCAGAAAATGGATTACATTAGATAAGCTTTCTAAAATAAGCATTAGAAATATCAAGCCCAGTTATACATACTTGATAAAATTAACGTGCTTCAACAATGACGCACCATACAACTAAATCTCTTGCATGGCATTTCTTCTGTCCCTAGAAAATAGATGTACTATGGACAACTTACAGTGACATCAAAAGAACAAATTCCATTTCTAAAGGAACTGTCAGCCACTGACAGCTAACATCCTACACTGGAAAATTGCTAAAAAATTAATAGATTTTGTTCTAATAAGGTCATATATTCTACAGCAAGGACAGTATTACATACCTTGTGCAAGCATGTTAAACTCCAAGAACAGTGCTATGTGATAAAGCTCCATAGCTTCTTCAGCCCTAGTCATGTTTAGTTTTCCTGCTACAAGAGCCTGAACTTCACTTAAACTGCCCACCGAAGGACTGGAGTGCAAAACGGAGAGGTCCACCACATCTGTATACATACAGTTCAAAATGACCTTAGCATATTTTTTTGGTATGATAGATTCATCCAATATAATTCTAGTTGGAGTCCGTAGAGTTCTGTCTGTGATTTCTTCACCAGTTCGTATCCTCCTCTGCAGCAAGTGACGGAAAAAGGGAGACCGTGATGAAATAATGGCTTTGTGAGCTCTGAGCTCCTCATCTAGACAGTTCTGACTTCCACCAAAAGTTTCAACTAAGTCAGAGTTGGATGAAAAGCTAAGAACCACATCGTAGTAGCACATATAATCAAACAGTGCGCGCATGTCAACATCCAAGGAATTTGGTGTTCCAAATTCTTCACTAAGCTGCACAAGAATATCAACATTTTGGAACCTCGAATCCTCCATACCAAACTCGCCCGTATAAAGGTAGTGTAACAAAGCAGAAAACATAGGCATATCTATGCCAGCTGTGTTAATATCCATTATTATTTCTGCCCCATACTCTGGTGAGGAAGAAAGCAGCGTCTTAAAAAACGGACACCTTGCCGCCAATATCGCACGATGCACAGGAAAACAAGTTTCTTGAAATATTAAGTCCACATCAGTACAATATTTGTATTGATAAAGTTCAGCCATGTCTTTTTGTAGCGTCCTGGCTTCTGGTCTTGCCAAATTAGCTTGTAGATAAAGCTCCTTTAAGGCTGACGTTCCTTCGTATTCTTCTACCAATGCATTAACGTCTCTGACGTCCCAGCCTGAGAGGAGCTCACGCATCTGCTTGGCGTGGTCAGCAGATCGGCTCGATTTCCGACGCTTAATGAATTTCTTTTTGAGGGTGGCAAGGCCAGAGGTTTTCTTTTTCTTGTCTTGCGGTTTCTCGTGGCCATGGTCAAGGCTATACAGCTTTGATTCACAGCCAAAACCTTGATGAGAGTAGGACGATGTCCCTAAAAGCAAAAAGGAAAATTGAACGCATTTATTCTTTAAATTTAAAAGTCAGGTCCATAACACCTAAATACTCCATCAACAACCCTGCATGTTATACTGTTTTTCCTTCTCCTCAGATAATCTGACAACTGAAAACCTGACTGAAGCCTTTTCTGGCCATTAAGAACAAAGCCTTTTATTTGCATCTACAAAGTTTACAGTTTGCTGGGTTTCAGGGTGTTTTGGCTTGGTTTTTAAGTTTTTTTTGTTTGGTTGAGTTTTTTTTTAAATATATTCAATTTTAAGAACCAAGCAGTGCCAGTTGATGTAGCTCTACAGCATTATGGCATGCTTATCTAAGAGGAAGAGAATACTGCAGTTGTAATACTAAAAGTATAATTGTATCAACTATTTCTCAGCCTAATAGCTCAGTGAAACACTAGCAATCCCCCCTTCAAAGTGTTTTCAAATTCTGTTCCAGCATGAAGTGTCATTAAAACAATAGACTCACACCTGGCATCAGACAGTTACAGTCACAAGAAAAAAAAAGAGAACACAGTACCAAAATACTCAGGGACTATTTTCAGAGCAAATTTAGCAAGAAAAGTAAAAATCCTGTCATCTGATAATCAAGTAATGCCAACATCAAACACATAAAATGGGCTCCTTTCCACAGAACTATAAATACCAATTTGTGCATACACACCATCAAAAAGAATATGGAGAATGGAAGTTTTACTGTATTATTAAAGATTTCCCTTGATCAGAGCATTATACAATGGAAGTATACATATAATTATTTTTCTTCTTGAAAATAATTTATAGGGAAATTATATTATGAACTAATACTGACAGCAATTCAGTGAGGAAAAAAGGAATTAGAATCTGCATTTCTACAAGTAATGGAAAACCAAGGTGGTGTTTTAGAAAAAAAAAGAGTTTAAAAAGCATAGCTTTAAGGTGAGAGTCATGCTTCTGTTTAAGGGTTATTTTCTAATTTAAGTTTATTTACAGAGCTTTCACTCTAAGCCAGATGGTGAAGAACCTCAGACATGACAAGAAAAAAGGAAGTACACAAACCCAACTTCAACTTCCGGACCAAAGAAGAATGAGAAGAAAACATTTGCAAATGCTACACAGATCAGTAACAACCACAGGTTCATCTGAGATAGTATTTGTCTGTTTTCTGTCAGGAATAGTTCATATTTCTGTCAGTACACTTGTGTAGCTTTACTACTTGTTGCCTTTTTTTTAATCTACCAAAGCCCATCCTAGAACCAGAGCATTTGGGGCCTTTTACAACTTGTTCTATCACTGCAATCTCACAGCTCCACCTGTTTCAGGCAGATTCACTGTGATGCTGTTTTGACAGTGATGTTACGGGCCAGTGTGACAAAACACAGGGCATTTAGTTACCTTGTGATTTCAAGCATTTCTCGAACTTTGAAAGACACAGGGGTAATTCAAAGCTGCATTTGAGACTAAGGCAGCTGTAGCAATCTAACAGTTTGTGAATTGTTTTATTGTTTAAGCCTCAATAACTAAGTAAACTTACACAGTGGCTTTTATCTCAAGCTAATTTAAACTCCCACAAACCACATAATGCAGGTTTTATGATTCTTCTATTAGTAAAAACTCTGAGAAGGAACTTTGCTTTATTTGAGGAAAGACATCTAACCATTTTATCCGAGTTTAAAATTTGCTTGATCAGGCAACATGTTATGAATCATATTGAAATTTCAAGAAGTGAAAAGAATATCAATTTAAATGAAAATAACACAAGTAACTCAAGACAACTTCAACAAAGAGGTTGTGCTGCAAAACCCACCATAAAAATTCCTTCTACATGCTATACTAGATATGACAATGGCAAAGTAGAGATTCAGCCTCCTGCTGAGAGAGACAGGCATAGAATTTCTGCTTCATTGAAAGAGGTACGTTTCACAATAGAAGTAAAACTACACTTTGGTCACTCTATAATGACAGATTCTGTTTCCAGAGAACATGCCAGCTCATTTCTATTTGAAGTACGTTGGATTCTAGTGGCAAATTTGAGTGCAGAACATTCTCTAACATTCCACTGAAGAAAAACTAGGACACTGCAAATCTCAATTTCTTTCTTCCCTGAAGGCTGCCGTGAGGTATTACTTGCACATGAATCACCACGAAACACTAAAACGCCATTCAAACCTTGGTGTACCCTGAGCTACTTACAAGACTTAACTTTGGACGTACTGCAAACAGTGCTATTAACCCTTACAAGCACTGCTACAAAAGCACCACCACACAACTGCTTTTTGTAAGGAGAGATGAAGCATCAAAGCCTCTCTGGGCTCACAACAGCTGGTGGCTCCATATCCCTCAAAGAAAGAATCTGGAAGAGAACCTTTTTTGGGCTGTCTGTATTCCTTCATAAGACAGCAGCATTAAAAGTAGGAAAAAAAAATAAATTACTCCTCAGCACTATACTAAAAGGCACCAATACATTAAATGCTGTTCAAAAGCAAGTGCTACTTCATGCCCCTAGACCATACCCAGCTTGGGACAGACAAGTATTTACAGGAACAGATGACTGCCAAGAGGAGCTGCTTGGGAACTTGACAATGAAAAATGGGATCTCTTTAGTCTTTTGCATGCCCACACATTTTAATATCTAATTATAGAGCTCTATATAAAAAACCAAACATCTTGAACAGATGTACCACCCTAGGAAATGGTGTGAAATCCTCCCCCTGAATGCTGCAGACAAAACAGCAAGAAGATGACTAGTTAAGCTTTTGCTAAAACAAAAGTATTGTTTTCCAGTAAGCACAGTATACTATTTTTACTGATTTATCTCCTCTTCATGAACTATAAGCAAACTAGGATGAAGAAAACTAACAACAGGAGCTCACACTATGAAACTACTGTTCTTTGCCATATCAGTTCTCAGACTTCAGCATTCACCCTACATTTAGCATGAAACATGGTGCGCTGCTTTAATGGTAAAGTACCATGTCTAAAACAAACCCACAGGCCTAAATCCAGTTTCCAGGAATAAGGCAACACATTATGCAGCTATTATAACTCTATCCACCAGTTCTGCTTTAGGGTAGTAAATAAATCTAATGCCTTCTACATAAAAAACCCCCACAATACAATAAAAACAGGCACCTCCCCTGCCCTGAACAAATGAATAAAACCCCACAACACCTAAACCCCAAACTGTAAAAGCTGATACAACATTAAGACATTATTCTGGAAAGTGACCAAAACCTCAGCTATCAATTTTAGAATACACCTATTTTCTATTGAGAAAGCTACAAAAAAACAACCATGTAAACAAAAATCAAAATGAGAAAGAGCCAAATGCCACAAAATGGGAAGAAGAGATGTACCCATGTGATGTAGATAGCACACTCATGGAACCCCACAATATCAGGATAGTTCAGCAAGAATTTTACCCAGAATGCTCATCAGCCTTCCCTAAGATGAGAAGAGCACGTGCTTTTAGGCCTTCCTCAAAAAGAGCCTCGGCCACAATTTCCCATAGGTAATGGGGGTCAGTAAATTTATTGTGATGTACTAGAAAATGGGTTGCTATTTTGAGTTTAATAATGAAGAGCATCAACTAAACCTTCCACATATCATGTAGAAAGTTTCTTGGGAATTTAATGAAGCCTTTCGAAATCTCTTCAAAACTGCTCAAAAGGTGTTTCAGCCTGCAAATCTGCCTGTTTCAAGGCCTCTAAGGGTTTCTCTTCACTCAACATAGTGGCAGATTAAAAAACACCGAGACATATAAAAAAAAGCACTTTAGCCACATTTTAGAAAGCATGTATGCAGACTGGAGCAAATATTTTACTCGTTAGCTATGAAACACTGAAAATATATGAACCCTTGAGGGGAACTTTACAGCATGGATATCTATGATGTTAGGACTAAAAGTTCTTCCTTGACATGCTGTGACAGCACACACATCCTTAAATGTAACAGTTTGTGGCCTGTCCTCAAATGAGACCTCAGAGCTAGGAATGCCATGAAAGCTGAGAAAAAAGGAAATTTACAAAGTGAGTCAATTCTTCCTCTGCTAAGGATATCACCCTGCTTTCAATGATAATTAAAAAGAAAAGTAACACTGAATATCAATAACTACTTATGCAGTGTTGCAAGCTGAGGCATAAAGGAGAAAAGCATTTATAAACTATTGATGTTATTTACTGCTAAGATCATTCTTCAGCCTGTCAGGGTTGTGGTTTTTTTAAGGAATATTTATCTTCTCAAAGACTTCCTTCTTTCAGATTCATAACATAGCTGTTTATTATTTATAGTGTGACAGTACTTAGATCTACACTGAGGTCTCTTTGTACTAGACTGAAAAATGCATAAAGGTAGTGCCTGCCCCAGTTATGACTAGGATGAGAGAATACTTTCTTAAGGGCACTTCAACACATGTCTCCAGCTAAGCAAGGTCCTGGCTTGTAAATAATACTGCTAGGACAGTAAGTACCCCCATTCCCCATTTTACAGAAACAGGAAAAGAGGAGCCTTTTTGTTCAAGCCTGTTTGTTACTTTAACAGGTTTATTACTAGAGATATCCCTTCTAGCAGTAAGGAGGTAATTCCCTTGGACACAATGTCAATACTACAATGAATACTGATGATCAAGGGTTTTACATGCTCTGACACAGTTTTACAGAAATTCTGAGGAAGAGTAGAACCAGCAGGAGTATTAACAGAAAGCAACTGCTCTTGAACTGGGAAAACTAGCATGCATGGTTTAATTACTAAAAAAACTCCACTTATTTTATTTAAATAATCTGACAACTGTTTACTGGCAAAAGGCAGATCAACTCATTGCATACACAGGCCAAACAGATGGACAGTACCGAATTTCATGCACGATTGAGCTTGAATGGATTCAAACTGGTGACCTAGAAAATAGCAGCTCTCCATAACATTTCTGCAAGCAAATCAAATCCAGTGCATACACAATCCACCAAGTCATTTACGTAAGTGACAAGATAACTGGAAAGAGTTACCTATGAATGTCTGTTGTGCCTGTGAATTTCCCCCTACCCTTGGGGAACACGAGTGAGGGTAGTTAGATGCATTAGCACCCATTTTCTTCAGTCACTCAGGCATTCCGCCTGCTGGCTCTTCAATGTATAATCCCATAATCCTTCATAAATCTTCAATCCCAGGTCCAGCGTTCTGTTCCTCCATTTCTGAAGAACAAAAACACCAATAAGGTACTTCATTATTTGTCACTAAATGTTATGTGATTTAGATAAAATCAACTCACCTTCCAGCACACAGTATTTTCATAAAATAAAACCTCCAACACTTTCAAGATAACCATTTATTTGAATGATTAAACCAAGATCAGAAATACTTTTTTCCCCACAATAATCTGTAATTTTCCAAACCAATCACAAATCATATGATAAATTGCAACAGGATAAATGTAACAGGATGGCTATCAAACTTTTAGTTAAGAAATTTTCAAGAACTTGGTCTAGACTAGGTATTCTCCTTTGACTATACAAGGAAAGACTTTTCATACATGTTTATACCTATTTCCACACGGTTAAAAAATCCCAAGATGAATTATATTGACAGAGAAAGTTAAATAAATCTATTAGAGGTCCTATTATACCATCATCATTGATTTCAGCTGCATTTTTATTCATAACATTTACATAGCTCTCATTCAGTGCTCCTCGTCAAATTTAGACTTGAAAAGACCTAGAAGTACATTTAAAATAGTAAAAATAAGGCATTTAAGGATTCATTAGATTTTTTGGGGAGGGCATTTGAAAACATCTTAGAAATCAGTTCTGCGGTAATTTGAACAAGGATTCATTGCTAACGTACAACAAAGACATTCTAATTTGTTCCAATATTAGCAGTGTTAAAATATTAATATTGAAAAATGAAAGTTACCACATGAAGAACCACTACTATCAACTGAACACTTGTGCCCCCTTCCAAAATACAAACATGGTGATAAAGAGTGATACAAAGGTAAAGTCTATACTAAGAATCTTTTAGATTCCCTTGAATACCGTGAACACATATAGATTTACTACATGCTTCTGAACTTTCTTCCTTTCTTGGTAGTCTCTGGCGTGCTAAATTGGCCAAGAAAGTGACATGCAAGTGCATCTTTCAAGGAAACACACAGTACAAATCCTGGGGAGCAGAAAGTGAGAGACAGGCCAGGAAGGAAAAGGCTACAAATTGCTGTAGCCACAGAGGTGAGGGGAACAAGTACTCCAGGATTTGAGGGCTGGGTATACGAGGAGGAAGAGTAAGGAAGGGTTTGAAAACCTGGATTTACACATGTGGTTACCAGGCAGAATTGCTGCTCTGGTGTGTGCATGTCCCAGGGTGGCCTCACACAGCTGCAGCCTGCTGAGCACTAGTGGAATTCTGCTAGGGCAGGAGACACAACCATAAAACCACCACAACAGCCTTCAAGCCAACTTGAGCCAGCCTACAGGCTTGTAAATGAGAAAAAGGAGCTCCCACGTCTGCCCTCCCCAGCGAGACAGCCAGGTCATCTCAACTGCATACAATCTTGAACTTGTCTCCACGCAGATTCAGCTTGCTACACCCTCCTACATGGACAGAAGTCTACTTGGGATGAAGAGAACCAGAGCACACAAAACAGGCAATATCACACCACTGAATACCAGTAAATCTTCTCAGCAAACACAAGCTGTTGGATCAGTTCAGTCTTAGCCATTGCATGCACTCATTTTCTCCCTTGTGCAGAAATAAGCTATTCAAAGATTACTGAATCCATATGGTGTAGATCTCTACTTCATTTATGAAAAACTTTACTGACTTAAGAGAAAACACTTAGAAAATAAATTCATTAAAACAGTGACACTCCAAGTGATTTCTGTATGCACCGACAGTATGTTGCTTAAATGTGGTGTAAATTTCCAGATGGAATTAGCTACACCCAGGACAAACTTTGTGAAGGTAAAAGTCACCTTTCAGTTTGAACGCTAACTTGCTTACAGGTAAAAGTTAGCAACCCAAGTAGATATCCCAACAATTTTCCTTTTCTCACCTAAAATTGGTTCATTTGGACTTGAGTCGTGGAACAATGCCATTGTTATTCCACTTTTCTGCATTCAGCTGCAGTGTGATAATTTGCATATTAGATGTCTACTAACAGTTTTCAGTTCTTCCTGACACAAGAAAGAGCCCAAGAGCTAAGGAAAAGAGGGAAGGGAAAAAAAAAGGTGTTGGGGTTTTATTTTTTTTTTTATAAGTAAGCACTCAATATTTAGAACCAAGTCCCAGGAGGAAGTTAATACCTTCCACCTCCTTCCACTTGGCAATAAATGTGTGCCAAAAGATAGAAGGAATGCAGTCAAGGAATATATGCAACTATTCAACACCATTAGCAGTCAATGCTTGAATTTGCAAACCAGGATTTAAATAAACTCGAAAAGGAACGTCATAAAAAAATTCCTAAAGTACACAATAGATAAAATTATTTTATTTGGAGGCTTACCACAATAACATTGTTACACGTTAAGCCCAAGTGAGTACCGTGCAGAATTCATGCACTAAATTTAGAATACATAACTTGCATGCACTGCTGAGTCATGTGTGTGCAGGCTGATTTCTTAAAGAGTATCTTGCATCTTGAAATCAAACATTTTGTAGTTCATAAAGTGTGTTGGGCCCCATGGCTCAAAACCAATCATAGCCTTAGTTCCACTACTGTCTTAACCTCACATATCAAAGTATATTTCTTTTATTTTTAATACACTACTAAATTTTACAAGATAATATTATATAAGCCATGTTGCATTTCCCAAAAAATTTAGCTAGCACCAGTGATGAACTCTGTCCTGGAGGAAGCCCTGCTTTCCCCTCTTCATTCTCATCATCACTTTTCCTACCTTGTTTGTTCTGTCCCTAGTATTTTGTAAACCAGATAAACTGACCCACATTAGAGCCAACCTAAACAAAAAGTCAAAAGATTATCAGGCACCCAATCTGTTTGTTATGGCATCACATGAATACTTGCATTACTGCATCTTTGACAGCAAAGTGTACTTGAACCACTCATGGATTTAGATGTCTTTTTTTGTTTCATTTGTTTTGCTCTTTTCCACTTCAGCCTCTCTACTAAACATAACCTACCTGAACAGCAGTTAGTCTAGCATACAACTAGCTGAGTCTAGTCAATACAACTCAGCTACTGCAAAAATGCCAAGTCAAGAATGCAGCTTCTCCACAGTGAAAGGCATTTGTAAAAGGAGAGAAACATAAAAATGAAGGAAAAACTCCAAACCACAAACAATTAGATCTTCAGTTGCAAAAGCGAAGATAGATTCAGTCTTTTCTTGCAGAAGTTACCTTGCATGCCAACAGTTCCCTTATTTCAGCTTATCTGAAAAATTTTTTAATTGCATTTTAACCTCAGAATACAGCCGTGGAATTTTGTTTTAAAAACTACCATCAGGTGAACTTTTCCTTTCCTTTTTATTAAAAGCCTGCATGTATTCCTGTAAGCATTACCAAAATGAAACTAAATTCAACATCTGCTGACCAACTGAAACAGTTGTTGAGAGCAGTGACGCATGCACAGATGGGTTATGAACATACACACATACACAGGAAAAGAGTTAAACTATGTCAAACCTTGTTTAAAAAGGCCTGTACTGCAGAAAAAGAATTTGGAGTGTGTTATGGAAAATGAGGAAGTTAATAGAAACCAAAATTACCACCCCAAATCCTACAAAACAACACAAAAGTGACTTTCAGATTATACTGATACTCAGAATAAAATTTAAAATAAACCTAAGTCTGGTTAAAGGTTTCGATACCTGAAATAAGTTTCTCAGCCTTCTCAATATTTGTCACACTGAACCTATAATCCTAAGAACCTAGATGACACATGCATCTGAGGTATCTGGGCTGACCACCAGGTATTCCTGGACTGGGAATTTTGATTTAACAAAATGTCTCTGCACAGAATGAACTTTGGCTAACAGTGACACTCTGTTTATATCATCACTCAATACAAACATTTCATAAAATGTCCTGTAACTCACTGGGATCCAATTAATATAAAGGGCAAGTTAGGGAGTGCAACAACAGGTTTTACAACCATTTGATTTTTCCCCTGTAAAATTTTAAGAACTTTGTGTTTCTTTTGGAGTTGCTGCCACAGGATTATGCAATAGCATAATACTAAAACCAGAGTTGGAAATTATATCAAGTACATGCACATACCTGTACCAACATGGTATTTCAGGTTTTCATTTCACCTAACGTGTTTTAAATATACTATGAGTAAATGACAACCCAGGTATCATAAGAATAACTTATTCATGTTTGCTTAGATTTTTATCCAGACCAAACATGCTATGCTATTTTGCCCCAACAGCTCATTTCAAGTAACAAGCACAACTTTACTGCAAGATGAGATGAGAAGATCCAGCAATAAAAAGCACCAACCCCAGTAAGGAAACACATCAACTAAATTTCAGCAAAGACAAACGTACCTCCATAAAAGTTAGGTAGATCAATAACTGAAATAGAAAAAACTCAAGAAATGGACCACTGCTATCATGCCCACAGTACGTCCCAGCAGCTTGCCTTAACATCCTGAACCTGCCTCCAGCAAAACAGTGTTCTGTTGACCAACAGAGAGCCCTGAGCCATCACAAAGTGATTCAGGAACAATCCCACGCTCAGAAGAAGGAAGTTCCCATCCACTGAGAAGTTTCCAGAGCCACCCCTGGCCATGCTGGTTGTTATACTGGAATTACAAGTCAACAACATCCAAAGGCACAAGCACTTAAAAATGAAGACAAAGTTGCTTGTGGCTGGAGTTCCAGCTGCTTGTTCAGATGTGCAAGGAGTATCTACCTCATTTTTCTTACTGTGCTACTGAAAGGTGCTTTTCCAAGTAAGAGGAGTTGACAGGAACTGAGTGCTACCTGTCCTGACCTTCCTCTTTTTCCATGGATGAGACACTGAGGTACTGGCACACTCTCAGGTCTTGTGGAGGTAGAGTCTCCAATCTCAGAAGTGTACACGCTTAAGGACTGAATGCATATGGGACAGCATACCTGAAAGAAACTGTGTAACTGGCAAGTAATTTTCTGTTCAAAGGAAACAACTGAAATTTGAAGGCTCAGATGATTATGGCTGACACACATGTAAATCCACGCAAAGCCTATTTTGATTCCTTTTTATAATCCAGTCAAGCAATCAACCTTTATCATTATTCAAAATTAACTGGATGATGCAATGGTAAGACGCAACTGAAACAGCTGAAAGGTTGTGTTTTAGCTCAGTTCTGTACAAATAATACAAAATGGATAACGTTCTTTATGACATGGGCTAAGAATTCATGTTATTTCATTACTTACTGCATTGGAAAGAAAGACAAATCCAATAAGCAAAACACCAGAACTTAAGCCACATCAGCAGTTACCAGCTCAAGAGGGCAAGAAAAAGCAGATATAACTAGATTATGAAAAGGGACTGCATTACTCAGTGCTTTGCTGAGAATCATGTGTTCCAGCTATCACAAAGAACCCTTTCTCATAGTTAAGCATGAAATTTACAGCATTTTCTCTTCCATGAAGTAGTATGCTTCTCCATCAAGAAGTTCTTTCAAAATGGAGGTGATAAAAACACCACAATAGTCCTAGCTTTTTATTTCTAGATTTGTTGAGAATCAGAGGACTGAGTTTTAGTGGGGAAAACCCACCAACAACCAGTACTGATTTTCAACCTTTTCTCTGAGGAATCAGAGTGGAAGTTAAAAGAACTATGCTCAAATAGAGCACAAAGGAATGCTGACTAGAAGATACACACACTTCAGAAATTGAAAACACTGAGCAGCATTTCAACACTTGAAAAAACCCCACAGAACCTACAGGGAAAAAACCCCTTTTCAATGCTGTCTTTCAAACAGCACTCCAAGTAGTATTTCTGATAATCAGCAAAGCCATTTCAAGTATGATATGAACACGTCACATCGTAGAAGTAAATAAGTAATGTCATTAACAGGGACTGACAGGTCAAATCACTAACAGCAGTGTGGAGGCAGGGGACATCAACATATTTATATTCCTCTAAACACAAAAATTTCCAGCAGCAAAAAATTCAAACACACAAAGCACACAGAGACTAACTGAATTACAGCAGTACAATCCTGCATGGAATAGGCTGTTCCTCCCAAGCAACTTAAATGTCTTCATATACTGGCAAATAAATTTTCATCTCTCTTACATCACTGATTCTTCCACTTGGTTGCAAAAACACACTAATTTACCAAAAGCCTATTCTGATTGATAACATTCATGTGAAAGACTTAACTAATATTCCTGAAGATGAATTCAAAACACTTCTTTCAGCCAAATGAGCAAGAGCTCATTTATGGCCCTCTAGGACTCCCTTGAAGTGAAATGACAGCATGTATTCTTCAATGACTCTCCATTTTTTCACAAGTTAACTTGAAAGGAACATTATCTGATTAAGATAAAAAACATCATTAAATCTACTTTATAAGAAAATCAGAGAAGTCCTATCCACCAAATCTTTATCAATATCACTAAACAGAGTAATTAGGTATGAACATATTCATTTACAGGAAAACGAGTATAATGAATTTTAGCCCATCTAGAATAATTGCAGCACAGTCTGACATACTGTGATAAATTCTGAGGAGTCTAAATGTGTTTCAAAAGGCCTCTTCTAAGCAAAAATTACCCACATGCTTTTTTTTTAAGAACAGCAAACATTCTTTGGTTTAGATATATGAACACATCAGCTGGTTAAGACAGAAAAAGGAACTTCCAAATTACATGAAAAGTACCTCAGAAAAAGGAACAGACTTTTTTATTTATATATATATATATTTATTTTTTTTAAAGTAGTCTGCTTTTTTCTCTTTCCATCAAAGTTCAGGCCAACACTTTGTCTTGGCAGGCAGTGAGCTAACTCATGGAGATTTCAGCTATATTCAGCTTTGGATACTGAGGTCAAACACCAGTCTGGTAAGACCACTGCCCTCCTCAGTGTGTCTCCAGATAATGACTGTCCATTATTGCAGCAATATCCATGGTCACCTGTTCCTTTTCTCCCCTTGGAAAAGGCAGAAGTGGAGCAGAAGTAATAACCTTCCACATGAAGCTCTACCACCTTTATACAGCCTATATGGGCTTCTTATCTCTGTACCCTTTATCTGTCAACAGGATTGCTGCTTCTTCTGGAATAGGGCAAGCAGTCTTTCATCTCTGCAGTCTTCTACTCCCATGGAATTTTATTCTGTTTAGTCTGAAAGTGCCTCCCAAAGATCCTTGTCTCATTAAGGGAATTCCTCCTCTTGCTCAAGCTGTGACCCAACCACAACACAAATCCTGCTTTCAATTGTCAAATTTAATAAGACAGGAAAATCTTGGCTCAAACCCCAACCATATGAAAGATCCATATACCCTACAGTTTTCCTTGTACTGGAGTCATTTTCCCTTTTTATCTAGGCTCAATTATTTCACAGAAAGCCATTTACTCTGAATGAGGACGTGGGAGCTTCCTGTACACAATAATGCTTGTAAATTCAGTGCACAGTTACATTCACACTTCTCTCAGAACATGCTGCCTCTGAGAGAGCATTAGAGTCACTAACAGGGCAATCCCAGACACTGTGCTCTGTACCTACCTAAGTAGGCAAGCAGCACCCATCGTATCTTATGACTTACTATTTTCAACCCATCTTCAAAAAAGCAACCTTTTCATCACTCAGCTTTAGTTCCCTTATTAACTTCCACAGCCTGAGTCATCTCTAGTGATGACACTGCTTGGGGTTTTCACAACAATAGCTCCAACAGTTTCAAAGCAGACTAAAAAGTCACATACTGATCAGCCTTCCCATATGGGTGGCCTCTTTTAATAGATCAGACAAAAAATGACTTCTATCTTAATTTGGCTGCAATCAATTCTTCATCCTGCCAGCCAGTCATTGTATCAGTAACAACATCTTGTGGTGTTATTTCTGTTGCTTGGAACATCATTCCTCATGACTACAGTGTTTCTATACAACACTCTTCCTTTATACTCAAGCTTCTAAGATGCTTGGTAACAATACACAGCTCATCTATTTTCACTGAAACCCCTTCCCGTGGCTAAAAGATGCTATTACCAATATTGCTGTATATCCAAAACATTTTTCTCTACACTTCATCCCTTAATACAGCACCACCATTCCTTTTCTTCTGTACACCATTCTCTGTGGGTCCTTCTGTCATCACACAACAACAATTTCATCCACTCAGCCTTTTCTCTAGATAAAACAAGTTTGAAGTATTGGTTGCTAGCATCATTTGTTACACATTTAACACTAATGGCTACATCTATATACAATAGAAAAACTGGAAGGGGGAACACAAAAAGATGTGGTAAAGAACTCAAAAGGCAATCTAGTCCAGCCATATCATGAGACATCAGGAATTTTATTAAAGAAACACTGATTTTCCTCATCGAAGACAGCATTAAGCCACAGCCAAAAAAATGCTACAGTTTGAATACTTTGAATTGTTTACAGCTACAGTTTGAGGACTTTCGACTGTAAGCCACAAGCCAGGACAAGTCTAGCATGCAATAAAACCACAGTTGCAATCTGGATTTAAAATGCATTATTTGATGTCTACAAACCCAAGTTGGTTCACCAGCACTGGTTCCATGCACATTTCCTCAGCACCAGTGCTCAACACAGCTTCCACCAGCATCTCCCCAAAGCTCCTCCATCGTGTCAGCAACTAAACACAGGTATTCTCTTCTGTGAGATTTTTTTCTCCCCAGTGTAGTTAGCTCCCTGCATCAGTTAACCAAATGGCTCAAGGAACCCAGATGATGCCACAGAGAAGGAAGAACAGCAAGAAAAGGTTACTTCACCCCCCACAATGAAACACAACGTGCAGTTTGACTAATACTCAGTTGGCAGTCTCCAAAAATAAATATTCCCAGCACCTATTCCTGCAGCAAAGCTGTACCCCTTCATTGTAGCAGACATTTGGAAAGCCACACAAGTCCTGACTGGACCGTGTTTGTTTTCAGTTGATCCTTTGGTGTGGCTGCTCCAACCATTGCCCAAGTACAGCACTCACTGCCTCAGTCCTCATTCAGCCAACTACCACTGTCAATGAAAACATCTGACTTTAAGTGGGCAGCTATAAGCCCACTTTTGCAATACTTTTTTCTTCTCCAGAGCTCCTAAAAAATTAACAGTAGAAAAAAATCACCTGCAAAGCAAGGGCAGTCCTAGCAGAAAAAGGCAATTTAGACAGCAGTAGCTACTGCTAGGAGTCACCATGACAGTGCTCCCTGTATCCAGATGGATGATTGCTGCTCCTTTGGCCTGTACTTATTTTTCTCTGTATTTGTGCAGTTTGTTCCCTCCTCTGTCAACAACACTTCACACAGCAGCCGTAACTACTAAAGAGGTCCATGGGAGTTGTTGCTTTTTTGAATGCTTGGACAATTTTAAATTTGCAGTGCCAGAATATATGCATCTAAGTATTACTCATATAGGAAAAAATATAAAGCCAAGCCTATGTGAATTTTAATACATTCCCCTCAATCTAGTGAACTCGTCCTCTGACAGGGAGAAGCTAACTGTGCAGGCAGGACTCACTGCCTGTCAGCTCTTCACAGGTACAGCACGGTGATCTGATGATACCACTAAGTCCAAACTAACAGGGAACTGTACTTTCCCCTCACACTCCATCCTGCCAAGGGCTTTTCTTGCTTCCCCCCCACTACATAGAAAGACTATATGATCACAAACCAAGTCATTTCAAATGGCTGATCCATCACCCCACTGCTGGAGAGAGTGGCAGATAACAGACAGGGAGAGGGAACTCCAGCACGTTTGTCTGACAGGGAGCTAAAACTGGAACAGGATCTCACAGCTCCCAATATGAAGAGAGCAGACTATTTCTATTAGACTGCCTCACAACTCCACAAAACTACACCCTTGCAGTCATCCTTTCTGCTCTCTCTGACTGACTCTTCAAGTCACTCCGGCCTGGCACCAGGGTTGACACCCACATCTTCCCCTTGTCTCCTAACAGCCACCATCACTCCCAGGTCTATTCTGCTCACTGCTGCAGGAAGCAATACAAAATCAAATTGTAAAATTGATTGTACATGGTATTTATACAACAGTTGACTTATATGAGACCATGTAAACTGGTTATGCACTGATGCCTCCTGAGCAAGGGTGAAATTCCTGGTCAAACCAACAGAACATTTTCCTTGTATTCAGAGGTTTTTAAGACAACTCCCCCACAACTAATACAATGATCTTATACCTGTTCTTATAAATCAATTATATCTGGATATACTAAGATTTTAACAGTTACTTTAAAACTTGCACATTTGAAAGATGTCTCCTTTAGTTGGACTCTTCTGTGTGGTAATTTAAATTCATTAACTTCAGCAGAAAATGTTAAGAACCACACTGATTTCACCAACTAACATTTATATCATAACATCTAGTGCCAAAAAATCTTTCTATGCTGTATACTTCAAAGATTTCAGCCATTTCAAAGATAGTAGCAAAATACATTAATATTGCAATACTTCCCCTCAAAACCCTTAAATGTTACACCACTAACTTCAGTTTCAGCACTTACCTTCATTAATGCCTACACTTAGATTCCATAAAAGTGTAGCAAAAACTAAATGCTCACAAACTTTAGGGAATGTCCTGCACAAAACTACAGGAATTCATTTCAGAAAATATACTTTCTCAACGATAAAAGAAATCAATTAAGGAAGGAAAGGCTTAGTCAGAAAACCAGACTAGGACTTAGCCTGCAATTAAGTTGGAGCCTTGTTTACATTTTCCCCTTGGCAAGAAAAGGAAGTTATGTCTTCCACATTTCCTGCAACAAGCCCTCTCTGCACTTCCAAAGCATATTTTTGTTCTGTAACATGAATATGCAAGTTTTACAGAACAGTCAAAAGAGCATCACACGTGTTGACATAACGTTGTTTCTGAAAACAGAGGGACCAATCATGTACATATTTAATTTAATTAATTCAGCCTCATCTACACATAACTCATGAACACCGACTTTTAAAGGCTGCAGAGTTAGAAAAGCTTATGGGGTGGTTTTTTGTTTAACTATTTGCTAAGGCAAATCTGCCCTTTCAGCAGACTTGATATGCCTTAACTCCTCCTTCTCTCCCAACAAGAATTGAAGCTTTTCAGATGTCCCAGAATACTAAAAAAATAAACAGATTTTTCAAAGACATCAAACAAAACTTTTAGAAGGAAAGCAAAAGTCTGTTGCATTGCACTAATTACAGGAGTTACTCCATTACAGAAACCCACTGCTCCTAAAGCAATTTTGGACCAAATTTTCTTCATCTTTCTCTCTCATACACAACTGTCCTTGATACCACAATTCCTTTACATTCAAAGAAAGAGCAAAATGCAGAAACTTTGACAGCCTGTGCTCTACTTCTCAAACCTCCTTTGATTCTTCCATGATTTGAAAAGTTCATTAATGTATAGAAAAAAAGACAACATTGCCACCAAAAGAAAAAAAAAAAAAAAGAAATCTCACTTCCCTCTCTACCTAGATGATCATTCCAACTCAACTCTTCATTCATGTTCAATGAACAGAAACAGTTCTTAGCTGGATCAGTTTTCAGATTAACAAAAATAAAAGGTTCATTTCAATAAGGAAACACATTAATCTTGTATATGTGGAAAAAAGGGCAAGTTCCCTTTCCTTCCAAACACAAAACAAGGATGAAACTCTAGATCCACAAGATATTTAAATAAAAGCACCCTCATTACTAAGTTGAAGACTGCTAATGCCTAATACAATTGAGCTTTGATGCAGCTAACACTCAATCACAAAATGTGGAATTTTCCACTTTAATTCTCCAGCAAAAGTAAGTTGGTACCTTAAAATGGAATGAGGGAAGAAGTGAAGGAGGAGAAAGAACAGTAGAAGCCCAAGGTACTGGTGGGGAAATATCTAGATTGGCACAAGTCTGTTAATCCAAAGGGGAAACTTTGAGCCAATAATTAACTGAGAAATTATGCAGTAACAAAATTACCTCTGATGTTCTCAGCAGAGAAATTCAAATGTCTTGAGAAACTCAGAACAAGACACGACAAATTTTATTTTACTTGCAGTGGAAAAGCCCTGAGTAGTAGGAACAGATATTTTAGAAAATCTGTACTAAGACTGCACTTCTGATTAACATCATGTTCAGAAGACATGTAATTTAAGCTTTAAAACCAACTTCAAGTAGTAACTGCCCCAGTTATAACATCAAAGACTGTGGTCAAATGCAGTTAAAGACAAGCAGCTTTGATGCAGTGCAGAAATACATATGAGAGTCACTTTACCAGAGGTTAGCAGGTCTTCAGATCCATGTCTAGAACTACAAAATACAACTAGACAGGTCTTATACAGTCTGGCATTTCAAGTCCAAATGCACATTTCCAGAAGTGCTTAATGGAGGACTAAATCCTACAGAGATTTTAATGACCAAATAAGAAGTAGGAGGTACTTTTTGACCTAAATAATGTACCTTTTAATGTATTTTTAAAAAAGGATACCTGAAATTATTCTCTTAAATATTATCTTTGGCTATACAAAAAAACCTCCAAAAACCAGAACGATTGGCCAAGCTGGGATTTGAGAATTTAAAGCAGTAAACACACATTCTTATCCAAAATTTAGATAAATTAATCACTCATGAAAATAAACTGCAGAGAAGATGGAGATACTTGATACACTGGGAGTGTGGGGGGGCTCACAAGAACACTGAGCAGCTTCTCATGCTGTCATACACATTCCTTTGTAGAAATTATGGTACTGACATCCAGCTCACCAGTAACAACTGCTGCCTCTCAGTAGGGATACAGCTGAGATTATTCCTCCTTCAGTACCAAGGCCATCACTACACTCAGTAACACAAAGCTTCCCATCTCCAGCGTGCATTTTGTCAACTCAGCACTCTTATATCTTGCTTGTCTCTGTGGTATAATAAAAAAACAATTTCAAAGACTTCCTAGAAGTACCTCATTATAGACTGGCAAAGGTATTTTCAACTTAAAATGACAGTATAAGCAATTTGATGTACTTCAGAGAGCAGCAGTCACTATTAGAGTGACTCTAAAGAAATCCACGAACCTTTTAACATTATCTTCTCTGCTTGCATTCTAGACATTTTATATGCATTTCATTTCATCTCTCAAGATGTCTGAAGTTGAGATGTCCAGTATGGGATGAACCAAGGTACAATGACATCAGCCTTTAATATATTTACATGCTACATTAGTCTGGGATTCTTTGTTTGTTTCTTTTTTTTAATGGGTAATACAAAATTCCACTGTGTATTATGTCCACACTCCTTCCTTCTTCAAGATGAAATCTTCTGGTCATTCAGTTAAGTATCACAAGCAGCTTCAGAGGCTGTTAGCCATTTATGTATTTTAAGACACACATCTGGGTACATGAGAAAAAACCTCTGAATGCCCCCACATGTAAAAAGAACTTCAGCACAGCCTCATTGTATACACTGCAGAATTTAAGTGGATAAGCACTATAATTATCACAGCAGCAGGAAGGCTTTAAATAAGACATCTTTCTAGACAAAGTCAAAAAATCACCAAATCCACAGCAAACCCAGTTTAACAGTCAACGAACCATTTCTCCCACACCTTTACATCAAGAATCATCATTTGAAAAAAGCTAAAGCAGAAGATCAAAAGAGATCAAAGAATAAGGGAGCACCAGTCCACAAAACACTGTCTTGTTGCATTCTGATTGTATTTGTTATGTTGGAATGCTTTTAATCAGCTCTCAAGCAGCATTTCCAATATTGGGGTCAGGAGAAAAAAAGCATGAAAAGGAACCTTTGTCACTCATACTGATTATTTTTAAAGCACTTAAAATAACCTACCCATTTACAGAAGTGTTTTATATTCTTCATTGCAGTACAGAGATCTGAAGTAGCAGATAAGCAAAGCAGCGCTTCAATTTCTCACTAATGCAACGTGATCTACCTGGTCAGTCAAAAAATACTTCAATTTTCATATAAATAGGTATAAAATTTTACTCATGTTGGATGCCTTCACAAGACATTGGTATTCTTGCTCTTTGTATACGAAACCTTGATTAAAATCTCAGTGGCAGACTATGAGAACAATCTTCTCTCACCTAAACTGCAGTTTAAAATACACAGGCAAACACACACAAATACATTTTGCAGCTCTACTGATCCCACAGAGCTTCTGCAAGTTCTGGGTCACAAAATAATACGCCCAACTAAAGAACCAAGCAGCAGTCACTTATTACATTACTGTTTTCATCAACTCCTTCGAGTTTAGCCATTGTTACCACCAGCAGAATGGTAAAATGTCCTGATAGTTATCCTGAGATTAGGTTTTAACAGATATTGGACAAGGTTTTTGAAATTAGAGGAATCTTGCATATCATTAATTAGCTTGATCTCTCTCCAAAGCACTTCCCACTAGATAACGTTAAAGATCAGAAGTGATGAAGAAAAAGATTAATCTTAAAAGCTACAAGTTACTGTAATGAAATGATCCTGTAAGAAAGGGGAGAGAGTAGAAATAAAAAGGCTCTTTAGCAATATGGGGAATCACAATAACTTTCAGAATAGAAAGATATTCTTTAAAGGAGATTTTAAAAAAAATAAATTCGACCCTTTACTATTTACTACAGTGGGATGGAAACAGGGTATGAAACAGGAGTGAAAAGAAAGGATGAACACAAAAAAATCCAGTCTTTTTAATACAAGAAGAACTGAACAAACAGTGACATTTGAGTGCCATAAAAAATACACAATACGAATGACCACTGAATTCAGACAAAATTTGAGGACAAAGATCAAATAGGATTTAGGAAATAATCAGTCAGTTATACAGGTAAGGGCTCATGCTTGAATGCCAAGTTTGAAAAACAAGGGAAGAACACTTAGAAGATACTTCTGAAACATAAAACTGATTTAAGAAGATGTTGCCTGAAACACTGTGCCTCCACACTTCATACTGAAAGTCTCTTCTTAATCAGTTTTGACCGCTGATAATTTTTTTCTTGCATGTTTTAGCACTCAAGCATCTAAACAACAAGTTTAAACCCACTAATGATTGAAAATTCCCAACAGGCTGGACATGCCTGCAAGGCCACCAGTAGTTAAAGTTCATATTCAGTAGTGTTTGGTGTAAGATTGCACAACACCTGCACCACATGGAGCAAACAAATCAGATCTAAATTTAACTAAGTGTATAGTTAGGTATGTACTTGAATCCAACACATCAGGCAACACAGTCCCACCCTGATCCCCTTTACCTCCCTGGCCTCACCTCTACACTGTGCTAGCAAACAGACTTTCCACAGCAATGTGATGACCCAGATGAAGGATCTGACATGAAGTTATTTTGTGCTTTAGTGGTTTATTTTTCATACAGATCAATTTCCTGAATGTTTCAGAGTGAAGCCATGTAAACAACCTTACCAACACAGCGAGGGGACAGTGCAGCAAGGAGCAGTGGACTGAAACTGAACCAATTTTGCCACTAAGCATCTATCAAGAACCTCATAGGTATCCTTATTATTGTGAGTTCCCCCCTGCCAGTAGGACAGCGAACAGAATCAGAAGGCAAAGAAAAAACAATGCAGTAAAACTCATGGGTTGAGATGAGTACAGTTTGATAACCGAAATAAATCAATACATAATAATCATAATAACAATTTTGATCTCCTAGTGTCTATTCATTACATAGAAAACATCATTATTGATGGTATCCTTCCTGGGAGACATGCAGGACAGACTGGATGGGTGTAAAATGCAAGACTAGATTCAAATGAGGCATCTGCAGTCCCTTGTTGTAGTTCAGGCATATTGGTATGCCAATATAGGAAAGAGCCTTCCAAAAATCCACAGCAGCTTTTATCCAAAGATTTAAGAATACTGACAAGACTTATCCTTCAAAGGGCCTGGGAAATGAAGCAAAGCAATAGCTAGATGACTCACTGGCAGCTCACCTAACACACCTGAACTAGGACTCCTGGTCCCCACTGCATGTACAATAAAGTTGTGCATCAAGTTTCCAGACCAGTGTGAAAAAATGGGAAAAGCCATTGATCTAGTAACAGAAATCAAAAGTCATGTAAGTATGTTAAGAAAAAGCAAACAAACAAACAGAAATTTAGAGTTAATAGTAAAACTTGCAGTTCTCTATCAAGATTTGCTGTAAGAGCAGATCCTCATCAGTCTCACTAGGAATACAGCTCTTTCTTCTTATGTGCAATCTCACAGTTTCCCTATAGAGCTGTTTATTGATTAATGTGAACTACACACAGTCCATCAATGTCCATGGGATGTTTCCATTCATCTTACTGTTTGCCTCTGAAAGGCAGCCAGCTACAACTATCTCAGTCACCACAGTGTATCCAAGACCCCAGGATAAACTCCCCTTTTCTTGGATGTGGTCTGGTACACCAAGAGCAAACAAGCATGAGGGCGGCAGAGGAGCAAGCAGGGTTAGTGTCCCACCTCCTCCTATGGCCATGTGCAGGACCCCAGGACACCACACCATCAATGCAGCTTGCTAACAGGACAGAAGACATTGTCCCAGCCTAAAATTCATCCCCAACAAACCTTGAGATTAATTGTCATCAGTGTCAATTAGTCTGTAAACCTGACACCATGTATGCAGCAACTTGAAAGGCCACTTTCAAAATGAAGACTCGATATTTTCTTGTCTATTCATCAAGCTCTGGCAGTTTTACTAAATTAAATTTAAAAAGCTGGCTGCAAAGGCAGCACATTCTACTCTAATTCAACAGTGAGCAACACAGCTTCACAACACAAAGTTTGGAGCTTCTCAGACAATCTTGAAAACTAAGAGGGAAAAAAAATTAAAAATTACTGTGACAAATCCATGCAAGTCTTCCAGCAGAGCTTATAAAAATAATCCTATTCTTTCATGCATGAGTCTTTGCAAATCAGTCCATGCCAGGTATAAGCATTACACCACCACTGTATCTATGACTCAGCAAGGGAATCTGGATATATGAAGAGAATTCACTTACTAATGTAAGAGGCAAGGATTTTTAAAATGGCAACAATTACAACAATACCACAGTAAACAAACCAAGACAACTTGTGACTGTGCTCCTTGTATGTTTAAACATACAAACTAGATTAGAATGTCAAACCCATTTATACATTGGCTAAAGTTTGAAAGCAAGTAAAACAATGCTTAGTGCAGCTGAGCTGAAATACAAAGGATTCAACAGCTGTTTTCATCTCCAGTGAACAAAAACAAACACTGGCTATACATCTGACACAAAACACTGAGCTCCATTTCTAAGATTACCTATGTGCAGCCCAACTATGCAAGTCTAACTTCAGAGCTGAATACAAACCAGTGAGCAATTGGCAGCTTTATGTTGCAACTTAAGATACAGCTTGATTTACTGAGACATTCATGACATGTTTACATATAAGCATGAAGAGATAATAATGTTTACAGGACATTAACTGACACAGCAAAGTAGCAAGTTCTTAAATGGCTCAGTAATGCTTTCGTCCATCAGCTGAGACTAGTTATCTAGTTGATAAATTATTCCAAAAAGAGAGAAAACATCACAATCCATACCTACTCAATACATTATCTTCACACAGATATTCTACATAATAAGCACTCAGACCTTGCCTTGTAAGCATTATGGGCCACAGAATCTGTACATTACCAACAGACTTCTGCTCCACATCCTCATAAATAACATCTACAGAATTATTTTTGTTACAATGGTAGCAGACTCTTAGTCAACAAGGGGGGGAGGAAAAAGTATTTTCATTGAATTCTTAAGCAAAAAGTTCAAATGGAGAAGGATCTAAGAAGAAATTCCCCTCCCTGCACCACCCTGTGTGAAGAAGGACACTAACACAGAAATAGGATTAAATATTTGAGACAATAAAGGAGAAGCTTAGAACACTCATCCTCTTCCCTAAGATCTTTCAGACAAAAGGTTAAAGCTTTACCTTCTCAAGCTTTCCAGTGTCTCAACCCGAGTTATGAGGTTTAAATTTTTTTTAATTTGAGCTTCTGAGTTTTTTTCCTCCATTTCTAAATGAAAACAGAGCATGCAGTATGTGGTAAAACCTGAGGTGATCACACCCTAATGGTGTATCTGCAAAACACTTTAAATTTGTTATTATGTTACACTGGTTTGAAGCAATGCCTCCAGCGATGCTGCACCGCCTAAGGTAAATTCTCACACAAACTATCATTGCATCAACACATATTTTATTATCTTACTATCGTATTTTATGTTAGTACTCGACATGTATGTCATCTTTCACCCAACGGCCTCAAATGGGATGGTGGGGAAGAGCAAGTAGAAACACGAACGAACAGAAAAGCACTTATCCCACTGGCAGCAGGAATATTCCAGAGGCACGAGCTAACACATCACCTACAAAGCTCTCCAAGTTTCTCCAGGAACACCGCGTTAACACCTGTACAGAGAGGAGCGGGACAAACCCGCACAAACCCCGGGGCAGCAGCGATCTCCAGCCCGCGGGCACAGTCTCGGCCCGGGCTGAGCGGCACCGGCGGGACCCGCAGCCTCGGCGGGCGAGCGGGGCCGCTCTCGCACCGGCCCGACACGGGCGGTTCCGTATAAAGTAGGATATGGCATGAGAAAGG
>JANPWX010000143.1:1544734-1573482 GCA_024734555.1 Trochalopteron elliotii | reverse complement strand
CTTTGTCCTTGAGACTAACGTAAGCTGCTTATATTAAGCTTATGTCTGTCTCCCTGCTTTGCCAAACTGCTATGAGCTTGTTAGAGGCAGGGCACAGTCAGATTCCAGGTTTATTGTTCATACTAGGAGTATATACTGCTCAGGAGTATAAACTCCCACCACTTTCCAACTTCTGATAACCTCTCTCAGCATGAGAAATTAGTATTTCACTCGTCTAGGTGAAAGTAGGTGCCAGCAGTAAAAATGCTTCTGGCTGTTCCAACCATTGCTGGTATCACACCGGCTACATTTTCTTCAGAGAAAGCTGCATATTGATACAGTCGGGATCAGCACATATCTGCCACCACATCGGTAAGATCACTGTTTTCTAAATCAGTGAGAGTGACCAAAAATACCTGCTAGCATTTTATTAGAACAATAAAAACTCTTAAGTGAATTGAATGACTTGTGCCCACTAAAAGAACGAAGCACCACGTGTCTATATTTGAGAAGGTCTGAGAAAAGTTCCATGCACGGGCCAAAAATCTGATTAAATCACGCTAGAAAATTTTCATGCTAGAAAATACTCAGCAAGCTGAAAGCCACATCCATGGTCATTCCTGGTTGGTAAAAGCAAGCTATGACTGATTACATCCCCTCCTAATTCTGCTGACAATCCATTTCTGGAGGGAAGCCTTCCTCCCACTTGGCATCCTGCTTTCCTCCGTCTCTGTAATTAACTTGCCTGAATGGTGCAGACCTCCCTAACTACCACTTGGCACAGCATCCCATAGTGCTCAGCAGCTTACCAAGGAGCTAGGGATAAAACAACCTTTAATATGTTTGCCCATGCTGTAGACTGTTTTCTTACTGGTTTCAGCCTAAAAACAGAGGAGAAATGCAGTTGGGTTTATAGAAAGTATTATGTATTCCTGGGGGTTTTAAGCATCTTAGTTATTTCTGTGTTCTCTGATATTGTAGTATAAAGAGCATCACAACCTTTACTTCCATATCTGTGCAGTAGCAGAGATGAAGGAATTCTTATCACTGGAATTTAATCAATGAAGTTCATGCTGTCAGGGTTATGCTTGTATCTGTTCAAGGGGGACTGTTTCTTGTAAATGAGATGTCTTTGCAAGCAGTTGTTGCTGTTGTCATGAGAGCTCATAAAACTGACTGGCAGGCAGAGCTCAGCCTCTTTGAACTATTGCCTGCTAGAGCCTTCCCACCTTCTATTTCAGTCTTTTTTCTTGCATCTGCCCTAAGCCTGCTTTCCATTTCCTGCTGTTAGGAATATTCCTCATATGGAATACCATATACATAGTGTTCACCTCAGTGTTATTTTACCCTGTTTTTCTGTAGATTTGTGTTATATATGTTCATATTGCCTGCCTGGACATAAAAGGATTTAGGTCTTTGACCTCTCTGCTAAAATATTTTTAACTCATTGATCCATTTCTCATTTGAGTCCTTATGCACACTGCAGTTTCAGGAAAGGCTGAGCCACCAAAGTCAGGCAACCAACAGACAGAAATGATTGAAAATTAAACTGCAGTAGTTTTAAAACACATGGAACTGTTAATTTAAATGTATCTATTAGGAGAAATTGTTGCAGATGAGGTTTTTAAAAAGGAACAGTGTGAGACAACTCCAGCCTCTCTATGTCATTCATGATTTACAATATCATTGTTAAAATTATAGCAGTGGCTTGCTGAAAGCAGGATAGAAGTAAGAACGAGTTGAAGTTAAATAAGTAAGGTTCAGGTCACAGAGCTGTTAGACTGAAGGGAAATAATACACCAGCTTGCTTTCCAAGTGAGAGGTTATGAATTTGTTCCCAAAGTTCTGTTGTTAGGTGAAAAAGACCAGTCAATTTTTCAGCAAACCTGGCTCATAATCTTAGAGGTAATGAAAATGAGAAAGGAAAAGAAGTCTTGCAGGCTGGCTGTTTGTTTTGTTAGTGGTCTTTTTTAGTATTCTAATACCATTAACTAGAATGTAGTTAAAATGGATGGTTAAATTAAAGTACTAAGATCTTGCTCTGCAATAGTCATCCCTCGAGTAGCTAAAATAAACCTTCTTTCTTATGACTCAGAGACAAACTATGTGTTGGGTAACAACTTAGGGGAGACATCTGGCAGGTTGGAAGTGAGGATGGCTACCATGTGCTTTCTTTTACTGTAGACTTTAAGGCATAGAGGTCACCCCTTGACTGCAGCACACTGTCTTTGTCTTTGAGGATTGTGTGGTCCCATGGACTAGACAGCTGGGAAGCACACCAAAATAAGCTGACTAACTCCTTCTGCCACCTGGCATCTTGGTGCAGAAGACAGGTTATAAAACACTGAGTGAAAACCTTGATATGGAGGAGTGGGAAATGGAAGCTAATTGCATTAACATGCAGGTAATGTGTTTTCTGAGATGAGAGGATAGGAGATTCACACTGTGTGACAAACACCCCCAGAGCATGTGCACTCGCATCACTTCCCTGATCATTTAATTATAATCCTCACCCCACGTTCTCAGAAATAAATTGATCTTCCATTTTTATCAGGATTGAGATATGTTTGGTTTGATCAATTTAAAATAATCTCTTGATGTCCCAGTGAGTAAAATCTTATATATGCCTTAAATATTGTAAAATGCCATCTCCTCTTTAATACAAAGAGCAGAGTGACAATCTGTCTGAGCTGCACAAGGGCTCTCAGTACCTCTGCTCATACAGAATGATTACTGATATCATCAGTAAGTAATTTATAGAAGTCCCTGCAAAAACATGAATAAAGCACTCATACAGTGCTTTATTCATGTTTTTGCAGGGACTTCTATAAAATACTGATGATAATCCCTGTGCATCTACATTGCATTTTATCTACAAACTCAAAAGTGTTAGGAAAAATTGATTACGTGCCACGACTTACTAAAAATAAAGCCGACCCCAATGTCTGTTGTAGTTCACTTACCCTTCATTTGCACTAGGAAGATCAAGCTTTGAAATGCCCTTTGGATGATATTTATCAGAGTTTACTGAAGAGAAAATACACTTGAAAAAGAACGCCAACCAGTTCACTTTCATTTCTTCATTTTTTGTCTGCGATTAATTTCTTAGACTTTTAGGTGTTTTATTTGATTTTCATTCCCATGTGTATTGTTTGTGATTATTAATAACATATTTATTGGTGTGTTGTGTGGAGGCTGTAATCAAACCCAGGGTCCCTCTGTGCTGGATGGTGTGCCAAACACAGATTGCAGTACATGGTCTAGAGAGTTTATCCATTAACTGGAAGATGTCATCATGGAAGGTCTCTCCTGCAAACCAGTGAGAAAACCAGATGTGTGTAATTTTCAGTGAGAGCTGGCTCATGCCACATGTTGCAGAAGGTACTTCTGGGTACCATGCCTACTACAGAAATAATGTCAGTTGCATTAGTTAGAAAATATGGTTCTGTCTTGTGGTAAATAACACGGTTTTATTAATGACCATTTCAAATGTGACTCTCCGCCATTAAATATAAAATCCTGAAGTCTAGTTTATCCTGATTTTTTATTAGTGTATTTCAATTCAATTGTACAGCACTCAGGGAAGTGTAAAATGGCTAAAGAAAAGCTCGGAATATTTAAAATATTATCTGTTTATTGGTAACTGATCCACAATAACTGAATGCTCAAGGGCTGAAAAATAGATTGAAGACTGAAGCTTATTTTTCTAAACAGGCTTCGTTTTTACCAATGGTATTGATGAGATTCTATGAATATATAGATCTGGACCGGAACTATCTCTTTAATGTTATTCTTTGTCTGTTGTCTTTCTTACTCTCTGAGCTTTTCTCACTAGCTAAACCTACTTTAAAATTTTGTAGACGGTTATTTGCCATACTCATACACACATTGCTCATTCTGCACCAACTGAGACACCCTCAAAGAAGACTGCAGTTGACATGCAAACCAAAGCAATTGACTTTCTGTGGCCAGTGATGGCAGAGCAAGACCTGTGCTTCCTTGTGTGAAATAGGTGCTGTGGAAGCACAGCAGTGACAGAAATGCTCTTTTTTCTCTGGTTTTGCTTGTTCCTTCAACCACCAGCTCTTCACACAGAGGCTAAGAGAGCCTTGTGTTCTGGCAAGAGAGCTGAGGAAGGAAGGTGAGGGTAAAGGATTTTGTTTGCTGCTAGCAGAGGAGAAGGAGGCTGCCCAGGGGCATCTGTGATGGGGGCTGCCATGTAACTGGGATCTGGTATGAGATCTCTGCCTGTTCTGTGATGAAGAGAATTTCCTCTCAGTATGTGCAGGGGAAAGCTGAAGGGCACAGAGCCACTGTGCTCCTCTGGGGAGTCTGGTGAATTGAATGAGGTGAAATAATTGTATCCAGCAGGAAAAAAGTGCAAACTATTACTGTGAAGATGTTAGACAGGGCCTGGCCCAATCATGCGGCAGAAGACGTTCATCAGGGTCCTTTGAAGAAGCACATGGGAAAGAAGGAGCAGCAGATTGCAAGGTAAATGGGGAGGCCTGAAGATAAGTGTCTGCCTGTGGAGAAACCCAGCACCTTAAGAAATGAAGACAGGGTTGGTGGTGATTTATGCCAGGAGGTTAAACCTTACAGAATTAATGGCCTTTGAAGTCCATGGGCTGACTGCTGGGCAGCCTGTGGTCATTACCTTTAGACAAACCTACATTGGGAGGTACAATCGAGATTTCCAATTAAGACACACTAAATTAATTGGCTTGCCTGTGTGACCTTTATGTAGCTAGCTTCTGCACATTCACAGGGAATATCTCTCACTCTGATCACCAAAGCATTTCCTAAAAGCAATGTTACCTTACTGTAAATCAAATTTCATTTGGATTAACCTTTAGTTGGGTCCTTAAAAGGAGGTTGTTATGTGTACATAAAGGGGATTGGCTGTTGTAACTGATGCTACAGTGTCACTGAGGTCTTGGTGAGGGTATAATCACTCATCCTGTGGCTGCATTCCTTGGTAAATGCTCTTTGTAATTTCTCAGTACAGAGAAAGATGCCAAAACCAAACCACAGATGATGATGGCAATTGCTTGCCTTGGCTGTGTAAACCTTCACTGCTGATCTTTTCCTACCATGCAGTACTTACCAAATGGTGCTTTTCTCCCCCATTTCTGTGTGCAGTGTGCACAATGTAAGATGTTTGTGGCATGAGCAGTTACTCAATACATTGATCTCTCCTCACAGTTCAGTGTGACACTATGCCTACTTTGCAGCACACTTCAGCCTAAATGCAGAGTTGCTCCCTTCCTAAAGCCCTTTCTGCAGCACCTGAGTCCTTCACAAACACCAATGAATTTTCAAGAAGCAGTTGCTATATCCACCCTGTGGATTACAATGTGAGGATTACATTATTCTGTAATTACTAATAATTACAGAATTATTCAGATGGGGAATCTCCTTGGTGTGGGGGCTCAGTTGGGTACCCAGGCCCTTGTGGACTCTGAGCAGTACTGTGGCACCTGTTGTGCTCAGGACTCGTGTCCTGTTCTGCTCAGCTGCAGCTGTAAGCCTGCCCTCCTGCAAACTGGGCTCCAGGATTTCGAGTCAAGCACTCAGAACATGAAGAACAAACAGCTAACCACAACTTATGAGAAGTTCAAGTAATAATTGATTATTACACTGTTATTCTTTGGCAGAGGCAAGGTTGGATTCCCAGGAGAGAACTTAGCTAGGAGACAGTAATTTCTCTTCCTAAAATTTCCTGCTTTGTGCCATCTGTGCCTTCTAATTTCTGCAGCATGCTGACCAAAGATTAACATATGGACATTTTTTTTAAAAAAATGTGCATCCCTCATTTATACCCATAAATCCTATAAATCATCTATCTGTTTAGACCCTGCTGTGACCCAGTTGGATCTGGCTGTCACAAAGCGCAGTTACTGAGGTTAAAAATAGTGTTCCACTGGAACTTAGATACACCTTTTTATTACATAACATCAGTTGAATTTGTAGCACTGACTGGAATTTGTCTATGTACTGGAATTTGTCTATGTACTTCATGTATGGATCAAATAACAAACTGATTGGGAAGTCCATGCTAGAAAGGTGATAGCAGATGACCAGTGGGAGGTGCAAGAACTGATGACATGCATATAAAGCCTGTTCACAGAATCACAGAATCATAGAATCAATTAGGTTGGAAAAGACCTTTAAGATCATTGAGTCCAACTATTAACTCAGCACTGCCAAGTTCACAGTAACACATGTTCATAAGGACCTCATCTGGACATCTTTTAAATCCCTCCAGGGATGGTGACTCCACAACTGCCCTGGGCAGCTTGTTCCAATGCTGGGGGACCATTTCAGTGAAGAAATGCACACACAGAATCTCACAGAGAATCACTTAAGTTGAAAAAGATGTTGAAGATGATGTACTCCAGCCTTTGACTGATCTCCACTCTGTCAACTAGACCAGAGCATTAAGTGACACATCCAGTCATTTCCTGAACACTTCCAGGGATTGTGACTCCATCACCCTTCTAGGCAGTAGGACATTCCAATGCTTAGCAACCCTTTCTGTGAAGAAATTTTTCCTGAAATATCCACACAGATCATCTAAGCCCAAATCCTGGCCCTGCACAGAGCAGCCCTGAGAATCACACCATGTGCCTGAGAATGTTGTCCAAATGTGTCCTGAACTCTGGCATTCTTGGGGCTGTGACCACTTCCTTGGTTCTTTGTACTTAAGTTAAACTGGTAAGCCTCCTGAGAAGCTGCTTGATCAACAGTGGACAAATCCTGTGATGTTATTACTGTCCTTGTTCTACTGTCTCAACAAAGAAACCTGGATGATGAACCTGTTACCAAGCTGAGTGTCTGGACCAGACTGAGTGAGTCTGGTTTCTGAAAGAGAAGTGCTAGAAACATATTGAAACAATCAATCATTTTCAGTGAAAGAGTAATGCCAACAGTATCTTCAGATGGTGGAAGTTTTTGGAGGGTGAAGCAAGAGCAACAGGCAGAGTTGCCAGTGGTCAGAGGGGGAGGCAACCTTGAAAACAGTCAACATGATGGAGATCTAAGCTCCCTAAAGAGAGCTGAGCATGGTAATGGACTGCTCTCAATCAGTAATTTTTTCCTAGTGTCAAATCTAAATATTCCTTACTGCCATTTAAGTTCACTACTTTTTGTTCTGTCAACAGCAGACAAGGGAAACAGGTTATTCTCTTAGTCTTTTCAAATACTTTTATTGTACAAGTCTGGAAGACAGTCACCTTCTCCCCTCCTTCTGTACTTAGACTAAATAATTCAGACTTCTTCAGCTTTTCCCTGTGGATATGTTGTGGTTCTTTGTTGCTCTCCTTACACTTCTTTGTTGCCTTTGTGATTAGTTTGTAACTTTCTTGAACGCCAGGTCCCAAACTAGATACCAGATTGCAGTACAGGTTATACCAGTAGCATGTGCTGTAGGGGGCTCCTTCAAATGCTTCATGATGATGCTTTTGTGCATATCTCCCAATATTTTACCTTCTTGCATTTAGTGTGATCAGTTATCCTGGGTGCAAAATATTCTGTCCTTTGTTATTTGTCAAAATTTTTGCTTGTTCATGGTGCATTGACTGTGACTGAGACAAGCTGACTTCATTACACTCATCCCCTGTTCTTTCTCCACTTTGCATTAGTGCAACAGTGTGATTCACGTTTTTCTAAGGAAAGACAAAATATCTGAGACTTCTTTTCTTCTTGGTCATATTTTCCTTAGGACCTGTGAGTTCACTGAATTTCATAGAAAGCAGACTTTATTTTGCTGTTCTTCCTCATGCCCTTTACAAAAATGAGGAACACTTACTTCCTAGTCTCAGATACATTTTCTCTACATTCTCAACCAGTTTCTCTCTACTGCTTGAAATCAAATGGAAAGTGAGCTCTCTTCTACCTGTATTCAAAATAAACACATCACTAAACATCTTCTAAGAGTTTTCTGGACAATCTGGTCTGTATATATATTTTTTTCTTAATAAATATGCAGATGCTGAATCTCCATGGCTTACAAATTTGTACCTTTGACTGATTCTGCTAGCTGGTCTCAAAAAGTCTGGTCTGCATCATCTGCCCTGTGACACCACCCTTGTGCATTTCCTTCTTTGTCATTATGCATATGCTAATATTATGGTAACATGGATTATTCCTCTCTCAGTTGTGCAACTTCAGTAGTGACTGGTTTATTGGATTTATGATTCCCAGTATTTCTTGTTTATTTCCAGTGTTTCTTGCATTAATAAACAAATATCTGAGATGTTCAGGGAACTGACTCACTGTCCTTCACAGCCTTCTTATGACCTTTATGAATACAAAGCAAAGATACTGATCCCTACTTCTTGACAAGGTGGACTGAACACCTATGCAGTAATTTGTAGAACAGTATTTCAGGAAGCCAAGCTCTTCTGCTGCTACAATTTATGGAGACAAATGCTCATTTTCAGGATGTGTTTCTCACTGTCTTGCCCTTAAATCACTACTGGAAGAATAAAAAAGAGTTCAAGGTGACTCCCCTGCTGCCTCACCCTCTCTCTTTGCACCTTGCAGTTACTACCTGTCCCTTCAGTCTCTCTTCTAGCAGTATCCTTGGCACTCATGTGGATGAAGAGCATGAGGAAATAATACCTAAACTGGTGGGGCTTCCTCATCTCATGAAGACCCAAGTCCTGGAAAGAAAGAAGATATATGAAGCATTGACTGAAGATGTTTTGCCTTTTCAGACTGAGAGGTGTGTAAGACAACAGTGTTGTCTGTTCCACATGTGGGACTGACCAGTTTTGCGTCCTGACAGCAGTAGTGCTGATGGTGCCAGGGGGATTTGCAATTCCACACCAAGCCACAAAGCAATTCAGAGATAAATGAAATGTTATTGACAGATTGTAGTTAAGAAATAACAGTTAATGAAAACCTGTGACTCCTACCATGAGATCTGAGATAACGTTAAGAGTGTTAGCAGTGTCTTGTTACGACAGAAAAAGTGCGTGGAAAATCACACAAATACTGACACCAAGATTCTGATGAGTCTTTTAAATAAGAATTTAAGATGAGGAGGTCCTGTATGAACTTATTGGGCCCTATTATGTTCATGGCATAACTGCTGGAGATGAGGGACTGTATGCCTGGATCATCGCAACCAAGGATTAGAATTTGCTGTACCTGCCCACAATATATATGGAAAGGGTAGTACTCATATATCCCATGAAAAGCTTTGAGCTAACAGCTGGAGTTACAGCAACTGCCTGAATGACATGATTGCTCTGGAAACCCTTTTTAAATAGAAGTAAGTTTAAGCTGTGTCAGATGTAGTTCTACGTTGACTGATGATTCAAGGGTTTTTGTATGCAGAGTGTAGGTGCAGATCCTAACAGATAAAGTGAGCCCTGAATGCAGTAAACTGAAATTGATAGCACATCACAGTGATTTAAATTAATAATGTGCTGAAAGTCTGGTTTTGCTTACGTTTCAAGATTTTGACTCTGCCCTCCTTTTTACCTTTGAAGTTAACGTTCACTGCAGAGTGATCTTCGTTTTCTCCCAAGCACTTTCATCTTCTGCCTCAGGCCATCCCATGTACATGGGAGGAGATCTGTGTGAAAGGTTTTTTCAAATCCCTTCTTAAAATTAATTTGTGCTATGAATCTTATAAGCAATGATAAGCTGCTACTGTTTGCTGTGCTGCATGTGGTGTTCACCTCATTACTCACCACTTTCAAAATAAAGGAGCTTAATGTGCCAGAAGGTATTACCTTGGTAAGACCAGTTCTGCTTCTGTAGACCTTTGCAGCCATCTGAGCATGTCTCAGTGTAATCTGGCTGTGAAAATGGTATTTTAGGGTAAAGATAGGCCTCTGAGACTTTGTTGGGACAGTATGTCCACCAATTCCCTTCATGATATTGGAAGAAAAAAAATGAGTTAATGTCAGATCCTGATAATTTTTCTCCTTGGTGTCTGACCCTCCTCCTACTTCACTTTCTAAAGAGTTGCTTTATTTGACCTGTTTAGATTCTAGCATAGCTCCTATAGTAGTTTGTATGTTGCTGTATGGATAGCACCCAGCCTTGTTGCATAACATCTACTGGCAATCCATACCCTGCTGAATTCCACCTGTGCTCTGGAGAGACCAATCCAGGATTAGGCACAGTGAGCAGGTCTTTTATTAGAGCAATGGAACTAATGCAACCAAGCTGTTACATCACTGTTTGGGGATATTAACCTAATTCCTTCTAAGAGTAGTACAGACATTTAGCAAGGTGTTGGGCATTTCTTTGCTGCACACCAGAGATGTACCCTTAGATTCCTAGAGGTAGTATTCACCTTCAGTCCATAATTCTCTGCAAGCAAACTTTGAGGGTAAAATGAGTGTTGCAGGCAGAAGACAGAAATGTCAAGGACCACCAACTGAAATGGATAGCCTGGCTCTGGACTGGACCCAGGATTACAGTATCCTCCAGAGCTGAATATGGCAATTACTTTGTTATGCCTGCCCACAGCAGCAGAAAAAACCAAAAGATTATGTGTTCTTGAGACCTCATGAAAGAAGATACAATGGTGATTTTAAAAGTAGGCACATTACATTTATGCAAATTGGATGAATGGGGGTACTGACTGGTTTGCTTTTGCAAGCCCCCAGCTGATAACAATCAGGGAGATTGAGATGAATTTTTAATTGACTTGTCCAAAATCCAGTGTGTCGAACAATCATACCATGGGTTGTCTCCTCCCTCTGTCTGGGTTGGCCCAGTGCCACTGTCCTCAGTTGTACAGTGCCATTTATACCAGCTGGGACTCCTGACTATGATTTGCTTATTCATCAGGTTCCAAGGGGAAAATATAAATAGTACTTAACTCTCTTAGTGCTCTTTACAAAAAAAAAAAAAAAAAACCAAAAAAACAACAAAACCCCAAAAAACAAAACCAAACCAAACCATACCAAAAAACCCCAAAACCCCAAACCAAACAAACAAAAGACCACCAAAACAAAACAAAAACAAACCTCCCACAAAAACAAACAAACCAACCAACCAACCAACCCCTGAAGAGTCTCATCTACATTTAAACAGAAGAGAAAAGCTAAATACTGTTCAAGGTAACGTACTGAAATTTTGGTGTCTCAAGGAAAAGGGCAAAAAGCCAATATTGTCCCACTAAAATTGATAGAAACACTATCACTTGTGGATGTAGGATAAATCTTCAAATTGTCATAAAGGCCCTTTAGGAAAGTCAAATAGCTTTCAGAGGAATTCAGCATTTCATTGCTTCTACCAGTGTTAGCAATATATTGATTATTTTTGTGATTGCAAATAAAGGCAGCAGCCAGTTTGTGTCTTCACCACCTACAGAAATATCTACTGTAAGAACCTGCAAAATGCTCAGCTTTTCTCAGAGCAGTTGCTTTGTATTGAATGTGAAACGGAATCAGAAGCAGAAAGCAGCATCCTTCTTATTGTGCCTGCACTTCCCAGGAAGTGCCTTTCAGTGTCTGGTGGGTCAGACTGCCTGGCAGCCCCCAGCACACCCAGGAGCAGCCAGTCACACAGCACTGTACCCTTCAGAGGCTCAGACTTCCAGCTGGGACTTGGCTGGATTTAGCTGTGCCAGAACTGTGGGAGAAATCTTAACCTAGTCATGTTAAGTAATCTCTGTATCCCAGCTCTTACACCATTGACTATTGTTTGAGCTTACAGAACAAAAATTTTGTATACTGCATACAGCAGCCAAAAGCACAACAGAGAATATCTTTTGTCCCAGGTTTAAAGCAATTTTTAAGTTGTTTTTCGTGCTATTTAACAAGTGGATAAAAATCTTATCCTGCAGGAGAACAAAACCAGAGCAAAGACGTTGTACACCCAACCAGCTGTAGGTAACTGAGCCTGCTTGATGTTGCACAATGAATTAGTGCCATCTACAGTGTGAAATGGGTCTTGAAGATGGAAAGCTGTCAGAGGTTTAAACTACCCTCAAAGCAAAACAGCATGCACAAAAAATTACCTTACAATTTAAAAACAAATAAAGACATGATAAAAAGCCAGAAGAAATTAAATTAAAAGCTTGTTACGTATTAAAATAGCAATAGAAAATTTAACTTCTTTTAGTAAAAATTTTGCTTTTGAATATGCTTGATTCCAGCATAGATTGATGTATTCATATGTTATAGAATTTTTTTTCTCATCTCGTTTGTTTTTGCTACTGTTGATCTAACTGAACCTGAAGTAAATGATAAAATTTCACCTGATGCACTTCTTAATAAGTTTTATGCAATAGCATGTCAAACTTGCTCTGGGTCCTCTGGTGTCATTGGTATTAGTTACCTACACTTCAGAAGGAGAGAATCTGAACTTAGTTAAGTAAATTCCATATTGTGTAATTTTCCTTGTTAATGCAGTTAATCAAAACCTAAGAGCATGTTGCCCTTTTGAAGTGCTGTGCCCTTGAGCAAGCCAGATGAACATTTGATTGGGCTTTCCCTATTCACATAGAAAGTTGTCTCCATTATCTCTTATGTGCTGTGTATAGGCACTAAACCAAAAGGGGGGACTTTATGATGATAAACTGAATGTTTCACTTCTTTCTCCCCTTGTACAGTCTCACAGCAAGAGGGCTGAGCCTGATTGCTCTTCAGCCTTTACATGCTGTAAGTACAATTTGGGATGGAGAATGAGTTTCTGACAGCTGGATGTGGAGTTATCCCAAACTCTTACACAAATTGGCAATCAGGTTTTGAAAGCAAGAGCAGCATTCCAATTTCTGCAGCACCTCAGTGTCTTAAGTGGAACCTCTAACAACCATCTCTAAGAGACACCAATAGAAATTGACTTCTCCATTTGCCACTACTGATATTTCTAAAATTAAATGGATTTGAGAATAGAACTGAAGAAGCAGGCTCTGATCTCAAGGTCCCTCACAACCTTCCTCACTGCTCCCCTCTCTCCCCTTTCCTCTTTGCTTGCCTTTCTCCTCAGTATTTATATGTCTTTGTACTTAGATCCATTGATTTCTTATGTCAGTGGTATTTTGTCTACTGTACTTAGGGTAATACATGGCAAATTCAAGAACATACTTTCTCCTTTTTTTATACATACTATGCATAGCAGACTTATTAAATGTTGAAGCCATACTTGCAGTAATATAATGTACCAGCCATTCTTTCCAGGAAATTCATAAATGTTTAGAAATACCCATTCTCATTGGTTAGTATGGATACTGATAGATCCATGCAGAGAGCCCACACCAGCTGTGAAAACCTTGTTTGATTTTTCTGAGCCTGGGAGCAGTCAGGTATTGATTCCTGCCATCAGATTTCACTACTTAACCAAGTTGTCTTTGTTAGGAGCATAGCCTCTCTTAAACTCAGTAGAGGAAGAAGGCAATATGCATTGTAGATTCAGATTTTAGGTGCACACTGGTAGAAAGGGAAGATCTATACCACTGAAAAAATCAGAAACAATGATACAAAAAATTTATGATGTCCAGGCTCCTAACTTAGATAACCTCGATAAAGTCTGGGGGATGAATTCAATGGAGACAGGAGCTGAGAGGAAAGACACTATTAATATTTTTTTTCCTTTAGAATCAAAACAGCTGTAGAATTATGAGCAAGAAGTCTATTATGTCTGTGTTCAAGGACATGAGAATTAATCAGCTTTTTTTCTTAGAAGGATTATGTTAAAGAAATACCTGCTTTCAATTTTTCTTCTGCTCAGAAACAACCCATAAAATATCAAATACTCAGTAAATGCTCAAGGCAAAATGCTATTTATAATTAGCATGTAAATGGTTTGTTTATTCAAAAAACAATGATGACTTCAGTGTTATTAAGCCTGCTTGGGCAATGCTCTTGAGCAATATGTATTCCAGATTATTAACACGCAGTATCTGATCCCAGCATTTGGTTCTTCTCTCTGATACATTCTAGAAATTCAGGAGAATCTTCACTCAGAGGAATGAGCTTTTCCTGTCCGGATGGGGGGCGGGGCTGAGCTGGGTGTCCCCAGGTGGCGATGTGCGCCTGGAGTGGGAAACGCGCAGGTCGCGGCTCGGGGACACGCGGGTTACCCTGCGTGGGGGGTCCATTCACCTTGGCCAAGTCCCATTGTTGTATTAAAAAAACCCCACTTCCAGCCTTTTCTTCCAAAGGTGCTTCCCGTACAGCTTAAACAAGTGTTCCATCAAGGTTCAGAAGGAAAAGGTCATGAATTTATGTTACAACTCATCTAGGTTGTGTCTATTGCAAAGTGTGTTGTTCTGTGTCTAAAGAAGCAGCTCACAGTAGAATCGCCACCAAATCCTCTGTATTCTACTATAATTATCATTGAATTGCAATTTATGGAAAAATATTACTGATATCAGGCTCATTTATAAATGTCAAATGTATTTAATTTTGTTGAAGGCGGTTTTTAAAAATGTGTCCACCTAGTAGAAATAGAATTTATTTTCTTCCAAATATAAAACTTATGCCGGGCAAGTTAAAATGTTAGAAATTTCTCATTAAAAGAAAATAAACCCCAGCCTTCAAAAAACTTCAAGGAAATTACAGTTACTTCATTTTCAAATTAAATTCTTACATTTCAGCATAGTTCTAAAGGTTAAATATCAGTACAATTGTCCTAAATTTATATTGCTGTAAGACTCGTGTTTTGAATTCTTCTGTATCTTGATGCATCTTTAATCTTTTATGACAGTGATAGTTCAGAAATTCATTCATTCCTACTGAAATGTTTTCTTCTGGGAAAAAGCACAGACAATCACATATAGTCTTTCAAATATAACATTGAGATATTTATTTATGGGAGTATTGTTATAGACAGACCAGGGAAAAATCCCCACAAAAACCCCAATGGTTAAAAATTTTTTCTCCAATAATGTCATTGGAGTAATTTTATAGGGACTGTGGATCTGAAGATTAGCGATAATTTTCAGAGAAGTTTCAACATGTGTTCAGTTCTGTATGTTCTATTCTCTTTAAAATAAGGATTTCAATGTTTATGTCCAGGGAGGGTTAACAATTCTCTGTGCAGCAGGCTTGGTTCCCTCAGATTATATTCTGAAACCAAGTGCGATGGAAAATATTACCCAGCATTAACTTCCTGCACACTTGACTCACCTTTTTAAATAAAATAAACAAGTAGCTTCACACAGAAATCAAACTGCTGAAACAGCCTTATATGGTTATCTACAATCTTCCCCCAGGAGCAAATGGGGGAGAAAATGAGCTACAAAATCAGGGGGTCAGTGCTGTCTCTGTATGTTGATTGAAAGTGCTTTGCACTGGCACTAATGGGAATGTTATTACCTGTATCAGTGGCTGGAGAACCTGCCCTCGGACCTGCCCTCTCAGCTAGGGTGTGAGGAAATGGTACTAGCAGATGAACAAGGGACCCCAGCAATTGAAAAGCAAATTATTCCAAAGACAGCAGTCTAAAGAGCAGATACTCTTAAAAGCAGAGCTCTGAAAGAGTGAAGGAGCTAGGAACCTCCCTGTGGGATTTGGGAAAATACCTCATATGTTGGGAAAAGTACAGAATGTATTTTTATGGTAGCCAAGAAGAAGAAAGCACCTGGATAAACTGTGCCAGGAGAGCTTTGAAATCCTCTTGCCATTCTGAAGGGACCAATAACAAACCTAGGAAGAGCAAAAGACTTTTCAAATCTAAACTTAATGTGAGAAAACTCCTAGTGTTCACAAGTGATGTGTAAGTACTGTCTGGAGGGTTGGCAATGCCAGTATGGAGGAGGCTGGAGCAGGCTGAGCATCCCCTGGCACTGAATAAGACAGACTGAGTGTGGAACAAAAAGGCCAGTGCTGAGCCAAGAACAGCTGAGCCTTTTGGGGGACACTTTTGACAAATATTGTTCAGTGCCATGTGAAAATAGCCGTGTTCTGGCTGTCAGTGCCAGGGTGCAGCTCTGTTCTGAGCAGGGACTATGGTAATGGGCAAGAGTGGTTTGGATTTACAGCTCAGTTAGTGGAAGTTGTGTGAACCAAATACATGCAGGTAACACCAAGATGACCACAGCTCACAGCTGAAGTGCAAAAAGTAGATTTATTCCAACATCTCAGTGGCTGGAAGATTCCAAAATCAAATGGAGACACACATGCTGCTAAGCTCATTTTAGCAGGGGCAAAGTGTGGCTAGTCCTGTGTTACAGAAAAAAATGGGGTCTTGGGCATGCACAAATCTTCCCCAGGCTGTGTTTTACAATCTCTGAACTTCTTATCTCTCTTCCCCCTTATGAAAAGGCCGCCAGCCTGTCTGAGGAATGCTGTTATGTTTGTTAACAACACTTTGTTATCTGGGTGAGAAAGCTCTTCTATAGCAGACAGAAAACAACCCAAAGTGAACACAAATACATGAATTTTCTCACACTGAGAGAAATATCTCCCAGGTGCAAGGTTAGTCTTTGAGCGAAAACAATTCTAGAAACAACTTATTTTTCTCTCTCCTTGCCAAGCTTCCATTTTTAACTCTTTCAACCCCATAGGAAGAGTTGATAGAAAAATAAGATTATATCTCATTTTCTGGTGAATGTTCAGAAAGCTGAAAAATAAGAGCTGAACATGGCAAGATCAATGAGAGGCACTGTTGCTCTTGTAGGACAGTGTTTGATTTCATTTTAATACAGGAATTAATGCTAGAGTAGTCTGAGCAGGAGATAGAAAGGAGAATCTCAGTATAAATTTATGAAGTTTCCAATCCTCAGAACTGTAGGAAAAAGAAAGTCAGTGTAGAGAGCATGAAACACAAAAGCAAATACCTGAAAACAAGTAGCAGAACTCAAACCCTATTATTTTAAAGTATCATGTATCATATATCTAGGACAATCTCTTGCTGCTGGAGGGTCTGTCTCAGGAAGTTTGGTTGCTTAGAGTTATCCACTGTGTGCTTAGCTGCTATTGCCTCAGCTGATGAATATAAATCAGTCTTTTGCTTTCTGATTACTTTAGACGTATCTTTCAGATATATTTATTTCTGGATAAATTCTGCATTTGTTACAGACAGATAGGATATTTAGTGTTTGGGGAGGATTTACAGGAAAAAAAAAAAAACAACTTGTCTCATCCTCCATAACATCAAGCAATTAAATTTACTGAGATCACAAAACCACAGCTCTGGCAAATAACACGCCAGATATGTCTGTTTAATCACTGATCTACCACTGTTTGTTTGTGTAGATTTCTAACTCTTTGTTCTTCATGTCTTGCTAACATATTCTGGACGTTGTCAAAAGCCCTCATGCTGAGGCTCTCCCCACCATCAGTGTGTTGCAGGCTGGCTTGGAAGTGAGCTTCAAGGGTGTACTCTGATGAGAAGCCTAGAGAAGGATGCTATAGTTATCAGATTCAGGATTTGATAATTAAAAGCAAGAGGAAGCACAGCAAAAATGAATAAAATGTATTTAGAAATGAGTAGGGTATCTAATAAATCACCTGTTTACTGCAGCTGAGTAAAAATCTTCATGTCTGCATATAACGGGCATAGATTTCATCTTTCAAAAATGTCTATACTGGAAATGGCTCAGTCCATAGCTGAGGGGAGGATTATTTACTTCCCTGCCTCTCCACCTCTGGGTGCACAAGGAACACATTTTAAACAGATATGCACAGACTGTCAGATTTCTGACTGCTATGGCTGAAAGCTGACTAGCTATAAACCAGCCCCAGTTTGCAAGATGAGCTGCTTAATTAGGGCAGTGCTGGTTCCTGGGCTAACAGCTCCTAAGCCTGGGCTTAGTGCCATGGCACTGTAGCTCTCCAGTTCTGCGTGCAGAGGAGTAGACCTGTCCATCTCTGTGTCTGCACAGTTACTTGTGTGCTTAAATAATCTACCAGAAATGCTGGTAATATTTTTCTGCCTTTGTCTGTACCCTATCACACATTTTGCTTTGATCCTGAATCCAGGCAGGTGACTTCACATTTCCCTGCTGTGGAAGGCTGCTTTCTCAGCAGGGAAGCCTCACAGCTCCACTGTACACATGGATTAATGATGGTTTGGATAAGGTGTGCAGGAAGGAGATATTCTCTGCAGTGGGAGCAGGGAAGTATTTTATTCAATTTGGTCATTTATGGGTCAGTTTCTTGAATGAAAGCAGTAAGTGAACTGCAAACAGGAATTTCAGAGAGTGTGTAATTGGGGTGCAAGCAATTTCTGTGGAGAGACATATGCATAGGGGAAAAAAGACTTTTAATGTTCCTGTAGATGGGAGGACAGACAGCTTTCTCCATTTTGCTCACAGCATCAGCAGCAGAGACAGACTCCTCCCACCCTCTGGGCTCAGCAGCGTAACCCAATGTGGCCGTGGGAGGTGGCTGCAACTTCCCCAGGTGCTCCTCTCCCAGCCAACAGGCACAAAAACACTCCTGCTGCTGAGGACCAGGGACAGGTGCTGGTGCTTCTTGCACCCAGCTTAAAAACGAAGGGACTTGAGTGTCAAGCAGTTTTCATTGAAGAGAATTCAGCATTCTACAGGCTTTGAGCAATAGAAAATAACAAAGGACTGACAAATTCCTGGCTGCAGTAGTCACTCGTTAGTCAGGATATCCCAGCTGTGCTCTCTCCTCTCCGGGCTAAAATCATGGGCCCTGTAATGCATTGTGGATCCCGGCTCTTCTGCTTCAGATCTGCCTGTTGGAGCAGTCGCTGGATCCACAGCTCCCCACCTGAGGGCAAAGTGGGACTGCTGGTGAGTTCGTCTTTGAGCCTTTTTTTTTTCCCCCTCTCATGCAAGTCCATCTTCTTAGAAGAGCCTTCTCTTGTTCTTTTTCATATAGAAAATATTTGTTTTCTTCATCTCAACTTAGAAGCTAGCTCTCCCCAGGAACTCCCTCCACTCCTCAAAGAAGTTTATCTCCTCTCACTTCCTAGAAGGGAAATTTGTGCCTGAGAGGAAGGGAATGCTGTCATAGCATCCTATAGAGACACAAAATCCATTTCTGTGGGGTGCTTTTTATAATCTTTGATTATAGTCCCTAGCACAAGTATTCCAACATGTGTTATATAAAGCCAACTAAATATATTTAACTAAAAATTAAGCAGCAACTCTCTGTCCTATTGTACCAACTCCCAGTGTTAGTAAATACCCAAACCTCTTTTATCTGAATAGTGGTAAGCTGTGCTACTGTAACTAGTAAGCAAATAGTACTGTTTCTATAAAAATTTTATTTATAAAAAGTTCAAGAAATAGGCACAAAATGTACTGAATCTGTTGGAAAATGAGACATTTGTCTAATATCTTTTACTGTGCCTTTCATTGTTTTAAATGTGTTTTGTATAAGCCTGTTGATGCATGGAGTGGACTAAGATACTTTTCTTTCCACTGCCATAGATTGCTAGTGCTTTTAGTTCAGACACGTAAAATAACCCTTTGTGGATTATTTTTCCTTTATAATTCATCACATCTCTGGAATTATAGCTGCAGAAGTTCAATAATACCACATAATTTGCTTGGCAATAGATGTCTTAGTCTGGGAGCATTACAATTTGTTTAGCTTTATTTAACCTTATTTCTTTAATTTAGGAGACAATCATTGGATTCTCAGCATTTTCACTGGCAGTTCTTGGACCACCTGGATGGGTCCTGTGCCACCTTTCAAGCTATAAAAAGAAATAGAAAACATCCCTTCAAAATGAAGATCTAAAGGCTACAATAAACTATAGTGCTCCAAACTTGGACTCTCTTGAAAGTCCCCATTCCCACACTGTCACCCATCCCTTGGGCCAGGTCCCAGAAAGCTTTTGCAGATATTGTAGAACTGGGCCCTGATATACAATGGTGTAATGACACGAAATAGTGGCAGGTCTACTCTGCCATCACCTGCTGCACTGGGCCAGTCTGGATCTGTCATCAGGTACTGTGAGAAATGGAAGATGGATGAGGAGGACTGTAAACACGCTCAAGTGACATGCAGTTTGGCTGGTGAAAAACACATATATCATTCTAATTGTTGTTTGACCTTGTGTTTTAGACAAGTAGAACATCTGTGTCTAGGAAACATAGGCCTGTGGGAGATTTAGAGGCACCCTGTCAAACTTCCTTGAGAATCCTGCCCTCCTGTGGGCAAGATTAAAGCACAGTGGTAAATTACACTTGTGTGAATCCCTGAAATACAGGAAAAAACAGCAGGTTTGCTGATTCTCCACCATGGCCCAAGCTTTGCAGTGCCTGTGTTCCCCCACTTGTGTGCCTCTCCTTTCTGCTGATTTGGTGATCCTTGGTTGGTAAGGTAACAAAAGTGAGTTTACTCTTTGCCTTTCATCCATGGTTTTGTCATTGTTCCTGTGTCATCTCTGCACCAGCTCATACAGGTACCATCAAAACTTTAAAGTAAATAAATGGAAAAAAAATACAGAAAAAAAGTTATAGTCATCTCAGACTAAACCTCTGAGAATTTAGGACAGTTTTCTTGAGAGTTTGTGTTTAATCTTTACATGTGTTTTTTTGGTGTGTTCCTCTGCCACCGGGATATATGTTTTTCTGCAGGTGATGGTTGTCAGGTATTTCAATTTATTTTCAGTTTTTAGATTAAGATTTTTGACCTTTGAGAGATTTTCCCATGATTGCTATTTGCAATTACTTTGCAAATACTTTGAAGTCTAGAATAACTTTGAGAACAGCGCACTAAATAACACTTGTTTTGCCATGTTACATGTGTAATAAAAGAATGTCTTCTAATGATCTAGTGTCTGTCTTGCTAGAAAATACAGAATATGAACCTTTTGTGATGCTTAAGGATTAGTTGTCATGCTTATGTATTAGCAGAATATAATTTAAAGTTCCATTAAGTCATTTGTACTATCTAATATCAAAACGGATTCTGAAAGTAGGGCTGTGAATGTGTGAAAATGTATATTCTTGCTGTCCTTCTAAAGTATGATTTTCAAATAAGTTGTCTGAGTTCCCTTCAGCCTTGTAACCACGACTGAAGTTTTCAGAGTGAGAATGGAAGCATTCATCCTGAGTGTTTAAAGAAAGTCATACTACTTGCTTTTTTCCCAAGAAATGATAGCTTTGTCACTTAGTTGAACAGTCTGATGTGAAAGCCCAGTTGTATATGTGGAAAGTTTCCCACAGATTTGAATGAGTGTTGGATATGTGCCTGTATTCCTGCTATCCAGAGAAAAAGCAATGCCAGTAACTGAAAGGCACTTGGACAAGCAATGTAAAGCTTTGCTCCTGCACACTGTGAGTGTATCCTTTGGAATCATAAGGCTATTTTGCAGAATCTTTTGTAAAAATCAGGTTTGATTTCAGTGTATCTGCTTGTCCTGTATCTGATTTCATCATCCTTCTCTCACCTAGTAATGCTTAAACAAATCAGTAAGATATTACATTTCAGTTGCTGTACTTGTCCTCTTAAATTATGGCAATGAGTAATAAGATTGCCTGGTTATAATACATACTCGGGGGATGTGAGTAAAGCACTGAGAATTGTGTTGGATGAAATGAGGTAACAGATACGTAGGGATGTTTATATTGAAGCAGTGATAATTTTTAGAAGCTACTTACCTGAAGAGCTACTTAAAATTTAAGTGTTTTCCACAAATACTTTTTTTCAGATTTTCAGTCCACTTCAAGCATTTCATCCTAAGTACTAATGATTACATTTTACAGGCATTTAAAAATGCTTCAGTCTTCATGTAACCCTCTTTACTGATTGCAAATAGATTTTTAAGCCTGAGACTGGAAGCTCTGGGGAATGTGGTGCATAGAAAACCAAGATGAAAAGGAGAGAAGCCAGGTCACTGCAGGCGCCTTTATTGCTTACACTTAAATTAAGAGGCCCAGTAGTGTTCAGCTTATGCTCCATAAACACTCTGGGTCTGCAAAAAGTAGTTGGGGAGTATTATGCAGTTGTCAGTAGGCCTGAATTTGCAATAGCTAGAGCAATGTGTAAGGATCTGCAGATGAGAAAAATACATTCCCATGTAAAGTGCAGCAGCTTTCCTACAGGCTGCTCTAGGAGTGCCCCAGTTCCGTCAGTTCACTTTCCGTTTCCACCAAGGTTCCTGTCTCTGATAGTCCACCCTTTGTTTTGTCTTAGGTTACTCCTAGACTCCTCTGTGGAGCAAGCCAATTTGGAGGGGAAAATAGACAGCTCACTGGCTCCTAGGGAGGCAGCCTCCAAATGCAGGAGCAAGGTCAGTCAGCTTTACTTGTTACTGAGTCAGGGTCTTGACCCTGGCATGGGTCACAAACTTGGTACAGGTGTGGTAAAACATCAAGGACCTCAGCAGCATTGAGTGTTGCATGCTTTCTCCTCATTTCTTTGTGGCAAGTCTTTTGCTCTCTGTAATTGTTTTTGCCCAGCAGAGACATTTTACAAATGTTTTTACTTGAGTGTAGAAATACTAAAGCAAAATAAATATCTGGTTTTCTTGATTTCTCTTTTCATTTCTTTGCCTTTGGGCCAAGATGCTGTGATAGGTTTAAGAAGGCAGTATTTTGACACTTGTCATTCTGATTCCAAAGCATTCCCACCACTACAATGTGCTTTTATTTTAGTCATGTAGGTAGGTGGTATAGTCAATTCTGCACAAGTCTGATACTAAAGGTAAGAAAAAACCCCAGATTTTTGCGGGGGAGCTATAATTCAGCCAGGGTGGTGCTAATTTCCACAAACTTGGCATGTTAGCTGTCACAAAGACTATGCCTCATAGTGCACTATATCCAGTCTCTGATTTTATAATAGTCTTAGTGCATGCTTATCAAATTTGTGCTAATTCTTTATGCAGGTCACCATGTATTTCTCAAGCTCCAATGCTATGGCAACAAATTAAGTATTTTGTTCACTTAGAGGCTAATGACGTTACTCTAGAAGAGAAATTGAGGGCATTTATCAGAGATTTTTACGGTGACAGATGCTGACAAGTGTAATAATAAAGCAAACATCCACAGACTTAGTTGATATAAGTATCAGAATAAGAGGAAAATTACAGTTTTGTAAGTACAATCAAATAACAACTGTATTTCTTAATGACATTTTGTTTCCCAAAGTCTTAATTGGGGAAAGAAAGAACAAATATCAACATCCCAATCTGGCTACTCTGATGGAAACACAGTACTAGCAATGAGACACAGAGCCCTTTACTGCTCCATCTCTCACTTTAAAGCAGCCCAAGCCAGTGATGACTGAAATGAATTTGTCACATGCCAGATGGCATAACTGATATGGGTCGGTGGCTTCAGCCAAGCTTCTGCTCACATCATGATCACTTCTGCCACTACTGCCAACTTGTTCTCTATTCTAATTCTCTACCCTACCCAAATGTCTATCCTACTATGCACCTTGCTTCCCAGAATAGTTACTTCCTACCTTCCCACAGGAGGATGATTGGCTTGATATTTTTTTCTCTACATAGTGCTGTGTGATAGTAACCACTAAAGGAAGTTTTCCTTGCATTTTTAAGTCTCAGCACAGAGTCTAAAATTGGATATTTTCATCTCAGAAGAAATTATTTCACTGCACAAGACTATACAAGCTGTTAGTAGTATTGTGTTACTTTGTGCAGACATGATTTTCTGTGAGCATGAAGAGGTGCTTTTCCTGTTCACTGTCTTTTGGCTCATGCTGGTTGACCCAGGTGTCAGAGCCCAGAGGAACTGCTCTAGAAAACATCCTGTGGCAACCAGGATACATGCTGTAGCCTATCTGAGTTAAGCCTAACTGTTCAGTTTAATCCCAGACAGACTTTTTCCTCAAGTGATTATATATTTTACAATCATTCATGAAGATTAATTCTTACACAGAGCAAAGATTTAGAGACAAATTTAATTTGATATCGTATAACCATTGCTGTGAGATACACTCATCTGAGCCTGAGGGACTCCATCTGCTGTTTGAATCTGACAGGGAGGAGGTTGGTCCCTATGCAGGAGCTGTTCAGGGACTCCAGTTCCACACCAAGACCCTTTCATTGGCATTAGTTTAGCCTTGTAAGTATCCAGAAAGCACCACGTGGATTGAAAAATCCTGTGAGCCAGAGAAACTTGCCTTCTCCTGCTCCAGTTCACTCTGTGTTTGGCTTTTCTTATTGCAATTACCCTTGCCTCCCTCCATGCCACAGTCTTCAATTCAGATAGGCTTGTAGTGATTAAAGGAAAAATTTAAGACATTTCAAACTTGTCCCCATCTCTACTGCAGTTTTTAATATCCCTATCACAGTGCAGTTATTGATAATCTCCTGCCAAAATTGGTGAGGAAGTTTTAAAAAATTGAGCCATTGGCTTAAAATAAATGAAATTGGAAGTCAGCTTTTGTTTTGTGTTTTGATAAAACTTACAAAGCACTTAGGTCCTTGCCTCTCATTCAGGCATTGAAATCCTCATTTGTTTCAAATATTGTTTATATTGTACTGGAGTCTTTAAATATGTCAGGCAAGAACTAGTTTTTATTCAAAATTCAAATAGAGACCCATGTAATTACATGACTCAGGAAGCTGAGCCTTTAAGGAAAAGAGCATGAGAATGTTTTAAGGGTTGATAACAGTGAACATGTCTGGACACAGATGTGCAGATCTGTATCCCCTGTAAATGGATACATTGATTTATTTTTATACATAAATTCACTTCAATTTATGAACAGTTTAATAAATTTTCTGAACATGATTCAAGGTAGGAGGGCTTAGGATTTATATTTTCCAGAAAGGATTACCTTTCTAAAAGTAGATTTGTTAATGCTTGGAGATTTAAAAAAAAGGAACAACACTAGATTTTGTGTCTTTCCAAAGCTGAATACTTGAAAATGTAATTCAAAGTGACAGTAGTCACATAAATAGTGACTTCTGCTCTTGACTACCTCTTTTCTTCTTACAGGATAGTTCATTAATTTATTCCTGAATTATGTTGTAACTACAGTACACACTCTTAGGCAGGCAAAATTTAGTTAAAAGCCAGCACAATCCACAGAAAAAATATGTTCCACATCCCGTCCGCACCTTATCTACCTTTTCCTGCAAAAGCCACATTTTAAAACAACCAGACATATACAAGTCCATGGAACATGATAGGATGTACTCACAAGTGCTGAGGGAGGCGGCCAATGACGCTGTAAGACTGATTTTTATTATCTCTTAAAAAGGCCAAAGCAACTGGGCAAGTCCTGAAAAAATAGAAGAAACCAAGTGTCACTCCTATTTTCAAGAAGGACAAGCAGGAGTCTGGGAAATGATAGGTAATTTATCTTTACTTTGATCCATGGGAAGATGATGGAGCAAATAATCCTGTAAACCACTTCCAAACACAGTAAGGACAGGAAGGTTATTTGGAGAAGTCAGTGTGCATTTACAAAGGGAAAACCATGCCTGACCAACCTGATAGCCTTCTGCAACAAAATTGCTAATTCCCTGTAGGAGGAGGAAGCAGTGAAAGTTTATCTTTAGCAAGGCTTTCATCAATGCTTCTCATTACATCAGCAAAGACAAACTGATGAAATATGGACTAGGCAATATGACAGTGATGTGAATTGAAAAGTGGCCAAATGAACTGCCAGGCTCAAAGGGTTGTGATCAGGGGCAAAAAGTCCAGCTCCAGTCACCAGTGCTGCACTGCAAGGATCCAAGGACCCAGGGCAGGGCTGTTTCACCTCTCTGCCAGTGACCCAGATGATGGCACACCCTCTGCAGATGAAGCAAAACTGGGAGAAGCAGTTGATACACCAGCAGTTGATGCTTGTGCTGCCATTCAAATGTCTTGAGGGCTTGGAGAGGTGGGCCAACATGAGTCTCATGAAGTTCAGCAGGTGAAAGTCCAAGTCATGCACGTCAGAGGGAATAACTAAGCACGAGTACAGCTGGGGCTGAGAAGGTGAAAAGCAGCTCTGCAGAGTGACATGGGGGTCCTGGTAGACACCAAGTTGACTGTGAGCCAGCAATGAGCCTTTGTGGCCAAAAGGCCAACAGGATCCTGGGCTGCAGTAGGAAAAGCATGGCCAGCTGGTCAATGGAGGGGTTTATACTCCTCTGCTTGGCAGTGGTTAGACCTGACTGGAGTTCTGTGTCTGGTTCTGGACTCACCACTACAAGAAAGACAAATATACTGGAGCAAGTCAAGGGAAGGGCTAAGCGATGAAGAGACTGGAGCACCTGTCATATAAAAGGGTGCTGAGAGACCTGGGACTGTTTAGCACCAAAGTCAAAAGGTTTGGTGTGGGGAGTGGGTCTTGTCAGTGTGTACAGATACCTTAGGAGAGGGACTAAGAAGATGAAATCAGACTTTTCTCAGTGGAGCTCAGTGACAGGAACACAGGCAATTGGCACAAACTGAAATACAAGAATTTCCACTTAAACAGAAGAAAAAACTTTGTACTGTGAGGATGGCCATGCCTTTGAACAAGTTGCATAGAGAAGTTGTGGGGTCTTCATACTTGCAGATATTTGAAACCTGGCTGGACATGGCTTGGAGCAGTTTGCTCTAGCTGACCTTGCTTTGAGCAGGGAAGTTAGAGTAGACAAGCTCCAGCGAGTCTTTCCAACCTTGAAGATTCCATGATTCTGTGAAATTTCTGCTCATGAATTCAGAAAGTAGCATTTATTCTTTCAGTTTTCATCAGTTGGTATGTAAATTTTCCACTCCCCATTCATTTAATGTTAAAAATATGTTCTTTCATTAATGATTTGTGGGCTTTAACATGCAGCTTTTATGTATTCTCTTAACTGACTGTGCAGAGGCAAAAGCCATATGGATATAAACCTTACTGCTTAAAATGGTTTCCAGTGGAGCACTGTACCCATTTTTTCAAGCATATTCATGAGGATCTTGCTGAGAAATTATGACTTTGGTTCATCTCAGGGACTTGAGAAATTAATTCCCAGAGTACCACATTTCTATATTTGCTCCTTAATGACATTTGTTCACAATTTAAAGCGTGAGTCTCTATACTTGAGCTAACAAACTAGGCAACTATTAAATTGTTTGACTGAACAACAGACTACTTGTATAGGATTTATTTAGGGCTTAGACATTGTTTAGACAATGCAGAAGGACTCATAAGCAGTGAATTGTTTACCATGTACCTGGACTACATGCTGTACTATGTAGGACCTTGTTCAGTAAATGCAGGCATAGCTGCAATTTTCAGGCACTTAAACCAAAGAAGAAATTTTACATGAGAAATGGAATTAATATTTTCCCAGTGTACTCCTGCTTTATCAACCGGAGTGTTTTTAATAAGCTCACCACTCTTGGTATATTTTTAAGATACTCATGGAAGCTCAGTTCCCCTCAGTGCAAAGTTCCCTATTGTTCTGTAAAGAGCAATAAAGCAGTTCAGATTGATTTGTTGCATCAACAGACAGAAATTCAAAGATGAAACCTGTCTTCAATATCATGAAACCTGTCTTCAATATCTTATTTCAATGAAGACTGAAAGCCATTTGGCTGTATTTTCATCACTTATGCTCTATTTTGTGACACATAGGGTTGGGGGAAGCAGGTTTGTAGCGTCACATCACCTCTCTTGGCACTTCACTAAATAAAGCTTCCAATAAAACAAAAAAAATATTTACTCTCAGATATTTGAATGTAAAAGAGAAAACAGTGCTATAAGTTGGATTTGCTCTGTCTTTGGGGCTCACAAGCAGCAGGGAGTGTGGAAAGAACTATGGCCTCCAGTAAGAGCTGTTTTGTACCTAATTAAATGGTGTTGAAGAAACATTGCTCATGCAGTATTTTTAGAAAATTGCTTTCAGAAAAAACGCTAACCAGTTAAATGCCAGTGAACAGCATCTCCCCCTTCATCATGGTTCATGGCACTGAATGTGCATTGTCCCCAAACCAGGGCAGCAGTAATTTGGAGGCATTGCATTGTATGATGAATAACAAAACATACCTGTTTTCCTCCACCTCCACAGCACGGTTCTCTTTGGCTGCCACAGGGCTACTTATCTTACACGGCCCAGCATTTTGAGAAGAGTATGTTGCAATGGATTTTTTTGTGTGTAAACATCAAGACTCCCATGCCCTTGCTGATGAAATACTGCTGCTTTCACATAGCTTTTTCAGAGGTCTGAGGATCTGAAAAACTGATATGGAAAGTTTCAGAACAGAAACTCAGAGCTAGCGGTTCATTTCTGAGACCTGGTAAGGTCAAATCAGGACACTGGTGAAGCTGACAGGACGCACAGCAGTGAAATAATTTCTCTTGGAGCAAATGAGTTTTATTGCTATTACTGTAGTCCCACTACAACTGGACAAAGGTCTTTTCATCCCACTTTCGTCCTGAGGCAGTCACCATAGCTGGGATCTGGTGATGGAGAGGGACACAGTCGGGGCTGAGCACAGCCCTTGTCTCCTCGGGAAAAGCATGGCGGTCCGAGGTGCTTGGCGCACTATGGAAACAGGTGGGGAAAGGCGGGCCAGAGCACTTGACTACCCGCCCGCCTGGGGTACACAGCTGGAGCCCAGGGCTCGCAGGGAGAAGTATACAAGGGAACAACGATCCTGTTCCATGTCAAGGATCACGCGGAGCCCAGAGCACAGCTCCTGGAAGTGCCACCACCGCCGTCATCGCTCAGCGCAGCTCCCGCGGAACCGGCCGCGAGGGCACCGCCATCCTCTCCGCAGCCCCGGCCACCCTGGCGGCCCGGGGGACACCGCCGATGCTTATCAAGACCTGCCGGCTCGGCAGCTCCCAACTCGACGTTGTGACAAGCTCGGCGGGGCCACAGCCCCGCTGGGGCGGGTGCCCCAGGACCGCGCCGAAGCCAGCCGGCCTCCCCCTCCCCATCACACCCCATCACATCTCATCGCATCCCAAGTCCATGTTCCCCGTCCCGTC
>JANPWX010000143.1:1361166-1544359 GCA_024734555.1 Trochalopteron elliotii | reverse complement strand
ATTCATCTCCAACCGGGTATCATTAGGGGGAGGGGGCTGCCGGCGTTCTGGCTCTTTCTGTCGGAGCCGCCGCCGGTGCTGGTGGCCGCAGCCCCCGGAGCCGCTCGCTGTACGGGCGGCCCGCTCGGGGCGGCGGCGTGTTTGTGCAAAGGCAGCGCCGGGGAGCCGACGGGGAAAATGAGGGGTCGGGGGTGAGAGTTAATATTGAGACCGCCGGCTTCGCCCCCCGCCCCAGGGCGGGAGCGATCCAGCCTGTCCCATCTGCCAGCGCTGCGCCCTGTCCCAAAGGATGCGGCCACCTGCGAGAGCAGAGGTGACGCACGCGTTGCCACCTTGCAGGTGGTCTTGCAGTGAGGGGCAGCGAGAAGAGTCGTGCTGTCGTTCTTGCCCGAGCCGCTCACCTTTTGGCTGAATGTAGGCTGGGTGTTTGTGTCTCGCCTACAGGCCGCCTGGCACGGTGCCCGGTCCCAGCAGGATTCCCCCAGGTGCTGGCATCCCCCTGCCCGCGGCCAGCCTGCCTCTGCTTGGTCACGGGTGTTTTAACCACCATGTTGGCTAGATCTGATCAGAGCATCATTAGATGACATGGTGGTTGGGGTACCTGCATCTGGGCCGTGGAAGTGCTCCCCACTGTTACTGCTCATGACACCTGGTGTGTCTGCAAGAGCCCTTGTGGGATGCTGGAAAGAAAATACTGGGATAGTCGAGCTTATCGCCCATATCAAAGCTACTTTCTTGCCTGATACAGTGTCATGGTTATGAACAGGCTGTCTGTGACCAGGAGATTGGACTGATGTTTGTCATGATGACGTGATGTGATTTGACACTTCGCATGCTGAGACTTGCTCTCTTCTTCCTCCAGGTCACTGAGAAGATCCCTGTGTTTATTATATATGCCTATGCTGAACTGATCTAACAAAACCGATACCTGTATTTTTTTCCTTTAGGGTTTACTGCTTATTTACAGTGATGGATGATTTTGCTTTAAAAGTATTATGCAGGTGTTAATTCATTCCTGTAAAGGTGCAGTTCTAGCCTCATAAATAGAGACACAATGTTCTGACTGTGCAGAAACCCTGAGTTGTGCAATGTTTGGATCTGTACTGTTCTGTTGTTGCTGCCTTCCCCACCTTCCACCTGAGTTCTGTAGTTGTTTCTTCTTTCTTGTGATACTTATACATTAATTACACTTCCTTCACACTGCAAAGCCAGAAGAATTTGTGCTTCTTTTTGTCCCAGCACCGACTATGGTGTTTTCTTACTTTTCTATTCTGCCTTCTCTGTTCCTCCATTCCTAATGCTTTTGGTCTGCTCTGTTTGAGCTTCTCTTTCATATTTTACCCTTGACTATTTTTCCTTTTCCTTGCTTTGTACTTTTCAAGACACTGCATCTAGGCCTGCCATATCCCTATTGCTCTCTATTTTAAGATTTACTTGAGGTCCAGATTTCAGATCTTTCTGCCTTCTAATGTTCCTTTTCAAGATACTCCAGGAAGAGTATTTGGTTAATGGACATATCCTGTGCATTCTAACCTGCTGAATGTATTTTTTTTACCAAGGCTGCTTCCCTGACTAGTTGTTATGGCATTACCAAATGTCTTTGTCTCTACATAACTTCAAGATTCCCTCAGCAGCAATTTTTGAGTGATGGACTCTGACAAGGATGTGTTGGTGTGCATACATCACTACCAGTCAAACTTTCAAACCCCAGCTGTTGCTGTTGTTGCTTCTGCCCTCACTGAGTGACAGGCAAGAACCAGAATGTCTTGGGAAGGACTCAAGTTACAAGTCATAATGAATCTCAGTTTACCAAGAACATCAGTGAAACACTACGACTGAGGAATCACACTGATTGGAACAGATGATGTGCTGGTCTAAACATGAATCCCACAGCTCTTGGGCAGGTTCTGTGAACAACAGGTAAAATGGTGTCAGTCTGGGAAGTTGCCTGGAGAAGCTTCTCTTTTTTGTGACCACACTCATCTCGTATTGCATACCAGATGTATCAACAGTGACTTTCATCATTTGACTCTTTGCAGCATGCCTGAGGTGTTCTGTTGTATTCAAAGAAAATGAATTATTTTTCACCTTGAAAAGCAGTACTTGGTGTTTAGTTGTGGTAAGTAATGTCCTGGGAATGCCTGATGCCTGCTCTGTTTCCCTCCAGGACAGTGGAGCAACCACGGCCCTCTTTGAGGACTCCTAATGGTTTCACTCTTGGTTCAGTCAATGCTTACATGGGGGCTGAGGAGTTTAGTGAGGTCTGTGTAGATGCTAGAGAGATACTTATTTGTTTTTGGTGATGACCCTATGACAGTGGCCGAGTACTTCCACAGGGTGACGTCACTTTTTGAAGTGTGTCTCTGGGTACTCAGAAACTCAGAAAATTGGGTCATTCACACACTTGCTATAACTTGAAAGCTGGCAAAGTTTTTGCTCTGGGGCTTTCCTTCAGAAATTTCTTTGTGTTTTGGGAGGCTGTGCTGAAATGGACAGAGTTTTGGGAAACAGAACTGAGAAGTGAGGTTGAAACCTTTAGCCTAAAGCTAATGTTTATATTTAGGCTTTATAAATAAGTTTTCTCTTTTGATATTTGGCCTGATACAATTGCACAACAATGTCAATTAATACAAATAAATGGATTTCCATCTTCTTTTTTTAAAAAAGTGGTTCAAGTGATTCTAGATACCCTATGCCCTTTATTGAAAATCAGTAACTGTAGGAAGGAACACAGCTCTCTGAAATACATCTAGATCTGAATTCTGTAATAATCTTTGGCATTTTGTTAGTCCTTTTAATTTACTGATATCTGACAGCAAACCATGGCAGCCACAGTAATCTGTGCACCTTGCTGTGAATTGTTCTTAGTTGGGAACTGTCGTACATAGTCTGTGTCCTTTACAAATACACTTAGTTTCATACTTTTTTTTTTTTCCCAGAGAAAGTAACATCACAAAGTACATTTAAGAAGTCATTGCTTTCTTAATCTAGAAACTAAACTAGATTAAGGTTTGTGACAGTTAAAAGAAACTTCTACCTTTTAAATAATCTGATGAGGCAGCCTGCAAATCTGGGATTAAAACTGAAATTAGTGGGCAGAAAGAATGAGGTGTGAGATGAGAAGGGGAAAACAGTCTTGGACTGCTCAGGTCAACCTCTGTAATGTGGAGTGAAACACATCCTGCCCAGATGTTCCTACCCCAGTGGTTTGGGGGCTGTACAGGAAGCCAGTTGAGGCTGCTCTCACACGGGGCAGGCAAGCTCCTGCACAGCACAGTTCCTGTGCCACAGGCCTGCCTGGTGGCCCAAAAGGCTCTGATCTTGCTCCCACCTATCCTGAGGTGATCTGAGTCTGTGTGATGAAATTTCTCTTTTCAATTGTTTGAGAGGGAGGGGACAAAGTCATGATTGGGTTTTAGTTATTCTTAATGTCATCTTAAAATAAATTTGTGAAGTAAAACACTTAAAGATGAAGAAATATAGATAAAGATGCCTATGCATTTTTAGTCTGTTGCTTTTGCATATGCATTATGGCACTGTCCCTGGTTGCATTTTTGCTTGCTGGTTTCACATAGACCCCAGCCCTTCAGTCACGTGATAGCCTTTCTCCTTGTGATGGAGAGGTTGGATGGATCCAGGTTATACCATGAGGGAGACTTTTGTCTGTAGAAGCTTCACTTGCTGCAGGAACTGGGGATAGCAGTCCTTACAGCAGGAAATTAATGACCTTGGTTGGGTGCTGCAACATTGGATTTCTTGTCATGCATTCAAGAAAACAGTATTCCTCATTTGATGATTATCTGTGTATTCCTCATTTTATGGATAATTAACTTGAGATTGTCAAACCTCATCTGTTGTGTGGCTGATCGCTCAGGGAGTCTTTTGTTTTCTGGAGGTGAAAGTCCAGTGTGTACTGATTACCTATAGTGGCAAAATGGCTCTCAGTATTTCAAGCTGAGCCTCCAACGGTATTTGCAGACACTTTGCTTTTGGTGTCTGTCCATCAGTCTTTTTCTGCAATATGGATACAATGTCACCCCTTCTCATTCAATTTGCCAGTGGCACAGAAAAAAATCAAAAAATTCATGAGCTGCTCAGCTATCTCAGCAGTGAGAGGCATAGTGATGTCTCTCAGGTAGTTAGTACCTTTCTGTTCAGTGGAGGACTTAATGGTATTCATTCCTTAATAAATCCCATTTGACCATGAGAGTAAAACAAAGTGTTGACTAATTGCTTGTTTAGGAAGAATTATTTTTCTTCCTGAAGGAGCCCTGGGAGGGGGGGGGAGGGCAAGGTATATCTTGGTCTAGTGGCAGACTGTTGTAATCCATATGCTTAAGGGCTGAAAGAATTCAGAAGCATCTCCCCTTTTAACAGCCTGTTACAGTCCTGGTGCACTTTTAACATGATGAAGAGTTCCCAGGCAGCTGTGCTTTCATGAGGCTGTGTCTGCAGTGCAGCACAGCTGAGCAGCCCTCTGCCCCAGCCAATGCACTCTCTCTCAGAAGAGTTGATTAATCTGAGTAGAGCAAGGAGAGTTGTGTGTGTGGGTGTCTCTACATGAGACTGTCTTGTGCTGTATAGGCAATATAAGGCAAAGCAACTAGGGAGGTAATCACTTTTTTCCCAGTACTTAACAGGGATTCCTATTAGAAAATAAACCCCCTGTTACTTGTAATACAATAAGAGTTGGTTTCAGTGGAGATGTACACCTCCTACTGCTCTTTGAAATCCCCTTATCTGCTTGATCACACTTCCTAAGACAAATAAACAGCAGATACTTTTCTCTTTTCATATCTTTAGTTCATTGCATAAAGTAAATTTATGGCTCACAGTAAATCACGTAAGGTCTCTCTGTCTTAGCTTATATCTCTGCTTTGGCTGTAGAAATACTTATCTGTCTCACATGAACCTCCTGTGATCCAATGACTCATTCATTATAAATGAATCTTGAGATGGAAGAAGTACAGAGTGGTAATATGTATTTTTTAATTTGCTAGCATTAAGTTTGCCTAATACAGATGCAGAAATTCACTTCCATGTGTTCGCCTTGGCACTCTTTTACAATTTTTTCAGTCAGAACAGAAGGAACAGAGAGATTTTTCTGTTTGTTGAGTTTAATACTTAAATAAAAAAAAAAAAAGACAAATGATAGAAACAGACAGGATTCTGTCAAGGTCTGCAAAAAACCTAAATGAAAGTTTTTGTGTTTGTCTTTTTGTCTTTCATGTAGTTGCTTCCAAAATCCGTTACCTTCAAGAATACCACAACCGGGTTCTACACAACATATACCCTGTGCCCTCTGGAACTGACATTGCAAATACTCTGAAATACTTTTCTCAGACGTTATTGAGGTAAGTTTTGACTAATGCTCTTGAAGAAAAAAGAGCTAAAGAATTGTAGGGGATATTGATTGGCTTTGAATTGGTTGCCAGATTTAATGGGTCAATGGTCAGCCAAAAAGAGTCAGAGCATAATTTAAGAAAAACATGGTATGAACGAATCTCTTCAGTGGCTGTTGCCCAATTTGCCCAGTTAAGCCCCCTTATTGAGTGACTGATTCTAGAATAAACTTGGTTGATTATGCATTTGCTTGGCCCTCCTAAGACTTAGCTGAAGGCACAAAAATGCTGAACTTGTGAAGAAAGGAGTTTGTGACCTAGAGAGTTTTAGATGTGTCTAATCATGACCTCCTTGGCAGTCCTGGTGCCTCAGAGTCCCGGTGTGATGAGCCAGATGAGCAAGCAGAACTGGGTTCTTTCTGTGCTATGGTTCAGCTGTCCTGGGTTCTGGTTCAGTCCCTTAGAGCAACAGGAGGAGACACAAAGTTTGTATAGAGATCTGGATTTGGATGGCAGCAACACATCAGGATTGTTCTGACCCACCGTTTTTGACTTAGTCTAATGTTTAGTAATAATGTAGAGTGCTAAATAGCACATGAATACAGAATACATTATGAATAGGAAATACTACGTCTTGTGTTCCTAAAAAATAGGAAAAAAATGCAAGACTTTATTAGGAATAATGTAAATTCCATAGTGTTGCCTAGTGAATTCATATTTCCAAATTGTTTTTAAAATGGCTTTTGACTATGAAGAGGGGATTTTTATCTGCTGGTTTTGGCTGGCATTAGTTTTTGCATCCAGAAAAATGCAGTTCAAATTGCATTTCTATGCACAGCTTCCTGATTTATATCTGGAAAGCTTGTTCCTGCTGTCAGAAGGTAGTTTGGAAATAAAGCTATTTGCCTTATTTGAGGAGGAAACATTAACAAAATACAATTTACCTATATATTTGTACGTATAATCCTATGATGTATACAAGTTGAGAAGCAAGAATTTAAACTTGAGAGAATGAGAACAGTTCATCCTAACATTCAAAGAGCCTGGGATGCGTCAAAATTTTCTTGACCCTAAGGAGAGACACTTAGATAGAAATAATTTTTAGTGGAACACCTGTTCACAGCAAACTTGAAAGCTCCTGTTTACTTTTGAAAATTTCAGGAGCAGAACTGTTTGTTTCCCTCCTCATTTAGATTGTTGAAGAAACTTACAGCAGCAAGTAGGACTTTTTGTTTGAAGGTTAATAAATTAAATTTTGTCTCATTGTATTGAGCAGTGGGAAAAAATGTTCAAAGAGTCACTAAAGATACTTTTGAAATGTGTCTCTGTTCACACCTCAGGCTGTTATGATGGACTATTTGTACAACACACAATTAAATTGCATTTAAGTAAGATTATTTATGACAAGAGAGCTTTTGCTTAAATACTTTTATCCTTTAAGCTGTTAAAGCAAGAAAGTTGGACTTGATTCTGAATGTTTTCTCTTTTAGCTGTAACTACCAAGTGCTATAATGAGATATGTTTCTTTTTGGTCAGAAGTTCACTGGGTCAGGATAGATTTAGAATTTAGATTTAGAATGTGCTACTTAAAGAAAGCATCTTTACACCACTCTGTGGTCTTCTTCTTTCTAAACAGTACAGGTGACCTGTCCTGTTGATAAATTCTTCACAGTCCAGGAACAGTGATGTTCCTGGGCTTACTGAAAAGGTTTTGTACTTAAGCAACTGTGAGAGCAGATCAGAAATCAGGGCAGCAATTGCACAGTCGAGCAACTCCATTTGTTTTCTTTCATGTTCAGAATGGGACTGAACCAAAATCCTCTTGTTGATAATGCTGAACTCCATGGGGCAGAAGTGATACTCACGTCTGATACACACATCTACACAAATGGCTTTGTCCTTCATGATCTGGGATCTGATCAGCCTCAGAACTGAAAGGGTGTGAGAAATTAATGCCAGGACTTGAATCTAAATTTAAGTGGACTGAGTTCTGATACTCAGCAAAGTCAAATTCACATTCTAAATCCCTGTAACTGGGGAGTTTGAACTGTGGGTCAAAGACTGAGTGCTATGATTGAACCAGTATAAGTTTATACACTTGCTGATACTAAGAAAAAAGATGGATAAAAAAGCAAAACAACACACCCTGTATTTAGTGTGGCAGATGGAAAGAAGGAAACTCCCACCCACTGTGTGCAGATCTCTGCAAGATTTACCCTAAAACTAAACAGACTGGTTAAGAACCTTTCTGAAGAGCATGTTCAAAAATTTCTTTGAATATTTTACATGCTGAGTCTCCTTTCTGCCTCCTACACTGAGACTCCATTGCACAAGGGTTAACATCATGATAGAAGTACATGGTGGAGAATAATCTTTCTAGCTTAACGCAGAGCATATGCAATGAATTTGGGCTGTTAAGGACAAACAATTCTTGATGAACATGTATAGTCATAGAAATAATGAAGGAATAGTCAGAGAAATTCCACATGATGATTGGGTTTTATAGTAGATTTTGCTGTTTTTACCTTTCCATATTATGGACACACTGACTGTGTTCTTTTCAGTGGGCCGTGCCCACTGTTTTGAATCACATTCATATGTGGTATCATTTTGCTGGCTAAAGGTGGATTGCACAAGAGATTAATTTGCTCCTTTGCTCTGTATGCAGCCTCCATAAATTACAGACTCAGGGGTGGGGGGAACTGATGTGGAATGACTGAAAAAAATAAATTCCTTATTTCTATAACAAACATCACATAAAATCACCATACACAATGCATAGCACATTGATTCATTTAGTTCTTCTTTAATTTTCTCTTTGGGAAAAGCATTTCTTTACATTACAGCATGAATTTGTTTCATGCCCTACTCATTTTCAGTGATTTCTCCCTCATTTGAGGAATGATCTAAGGCTTAATAAACATCTCACAGAAAAGCTTATTCCTTCACATTTTCCTGAAGAAAATTCTCCATATGTATTTCTAAGTAAAATACTCATTGTGAGGCATGGTTATAAATGCCTTGGTGGCTAATTAATGGTCAAGTTTGTTTTGCTGCCTTGGTGAGATGTAATTTCACTTGTAGGCATTTTAGGAAACCTTTCTAAGAAGGGAGTAATTTTGGGATATATCTGCAGCAAAGATATACACATCTTGAAATAAGCCTTAGTAGCTTTGCCCCTTATTGCAGAGGAAGTTCAGTATGAAGTTCAGTATGGAGTTATGATTTGCAGATACTTCAAATTCTCTGTACTTGGTTTGAATGGAACCAGAAGCAAACTGCAGTCATTGTATCTTGGTCTTAAGGGACTTCCTGGATTTTCAGTTTTGACTCCTCTGTTTATTGTTTTTTAAAAATACAGGTCAGGCAAAAGCCTGGATGTGAAATTTTGGGTTTTTTAAATTTGTGTTTTAATAAATTTGGTGTGGTTCCAGCTGGAATTTAGATCTAGTCTTATTACTGTTAAACAAGAGGATGCCCTGATCAAGATACAATAAGTGTGCTTTGGCATCTAATCCAGAGATGGGCCCATAGCTCAGTGTTTAAAAAAAAAAAATCCTTTCTGGAAATAAGTGCACTTGGAGTGATGTTTTGGCAAGTAAAGAGATGGGTAATTGGTATTATCTGTTGGTAGACAAGAAAGGAATATAGTGTAGTACCTTCATATCTCTAAACATAAGGTGAAAAATACAGCAAATGAACATCAAACAAATTAAAAGGAATCAGCACTCTGATAATTCATTTTTAAAGTCAAACTAGATCTTAGGTGATGTTCTGATACGATTTCATAAACACCACTGTGACAGTGATCATGTTTCTTTTACTGGACATTGGGTAACAGAAACCAAAATAATCTGCCAAATATGTAAGGCACAATAAAAAAAAGAAAAAAAAAGAGTTTTGTAAGACAGACTACGTCTGTCATCTCTGACTGCAAGGGTGATGTTATAGTGGCCAAGTAGCCGTGTGATAGTAGCCACTTGGCAAAGAACTGTTTTTGTAAAACTGTTTTATATTTATGGCACCTTAGCAAGAGTTTGGCTTACTTGTGTAAATTGTTGAATTGACTTGGAGGTAAGATTTGCTGAGGTGATTATATGGTAGGAATTTGTACTGTTCAAGAGAAGAGAGGTTTCCAGAAGTGCTGTCTCTTGATTTAATTCTGCTCTACATGAGTCAGTGGAAATCTTAGTGCTACTGACTTGTCTTTTATAAGTTTTAACACTGACTGTGGGAACAGAGTTAAACCAACAGCAACTGCTTTTGGAAATTCCAGTAACTGAGAGGTGCAAAAAGGTGCTTTAAAAAGGAAAAAAAAAACCAGCATTGTGTGTGGGTTAATATATTTAAAAGGTGTATTATATTTTATAGGCACATATGGAGATTATGAGCTAACCCTCTAATTGCTTGATAACTAAAATACAACACTGCTTAAGTGACAATTTATTTCTATTTAAAATAGTGGGGTTTATTTTTTTAAATAAATTAGATTACCATGTTTACAACCATGTTTGCAACATTTTTAAAACTACATAACAAGCTGGTTGACGTATAGCCTCTATTTTGATTCCCACTAAATTCTTTCTATTTTTTGAAATTATCTCTCCTTTAGTTTATAGTGAGTTTTGTTGAATAATAACGTAAGTAACAGCAGGAGTGTATGGTAACATACTGTCTGATCTGCAGTTACATAATTGGTCTTGCTTGCTTAGCCCTTAGATTTTTGAAGGTAACTATTTACCCAAGGAGTGTTTGTATTCATAAAGCAAAATGTTTCCTCCCTAAACATGGGCAAAATTAAAAGCACACATAAACAACCATTATCATTAGCTCACAAACATATGCTAAAGACCATCTACTATATATTATTTTATGACTTTTCCAAATGTAGTTTAGTTAACATTTTAGAAATATTATATTATTTCTAAATCCATGTGCCTGTTTAAACTTCATTATCTCAAATGATACTGAGTGAGTGGTCATGAAACAGTATCATAAAATACATACAGACATTATTTTAATGCAATAAACATGTGATTTTTAAGACTATCTTAACAAACACACATGTTTATTCTTTGCTAAAACATGTTTCTGCAAGTGCCACACCTATATTTTGCATGTTTTCAGTCAGTTGGCTCAAAAGATTATAGGGGGAAAAAATAAATCTCTCAAAATCCTCAGAATCTCAGAGCAAAATACCAGCCTGTTTTGACACAGCTAAACACTTTTAAGTCTTAGAATTTTTCTTAACTGTGAAACATGGGTAGGGCACTGAAACATGCATTTTTATATTTTTGCTCCTTATGAACCAGATAACACATGAGATGCAATGAAATTTTCCTAGATGTCAATTTCTAATTCTCTTATCTTGAAGCATGGAAATAAATGGTTGCTAGATTTGTAGACATGCTGGTTTTGGTAGCAATTGCATCTTATGTGGGATATATCTGGTCTTTTATTATTTGTTTTATAGTGTCATTTCAATGTAATGTGCTGTTCTTTGTGTCTTTGTTGTCTCTTTTTTTTCTTTGTCCCCCCAACAGCATTTTGTCCCGCACAGGGAAGAAGGAGAATCAAGATGCCTCCAATTTGACAGTGCCCATGACCATGTGTCTTTTTCCTGTGCCATTCCCACTCACCCCATCTCTAAGACCACAGGTCAGTTCCATCAACCCTACTGTTACTCGCTCCCTCCTTTACAGCGTCCTGCGAGATGCTCCATCTGAACGTGGCCAGCAAAGTCGTGATGCTCAGTTATCAGACTACCCATCTTTGGACTATCAAGGACTTTACGTGACACTGGTGACACTACTGGATCTAGTTCCCTTGCTACAACATGGGCAACATGGTAAGCAGGCCCTTGAATGATTCCAGTGCTGTGAATCCATGAGTGATGCATATATCCGGTAGAAGAGATGGGCCTAAACTGACCTGGATCTGGATTTCAAATCTCCTGGGGTGCATTTGTATCCAAGTGTTCTGTCTGACTTTCTTAAATAAAGGATGCTTTTTTGCTAAATGTGGATTTGGGTCTGGATTTGAATTCTGAGCTTGTCTGATTTTTAGTGATGTGCTGTGGTGGTATGTAACTAAAATACAATGGGATGTTACAAAAATTAGATGGATGGGTGTAAAAATACCCAGATTTTTAACTTGAATCTGATGGGATAACTTCAGACTGTCTTTTTGGGTTGGGTCTCTTAAAAACTCACAAAAAGCTTGCAAATGTGTATCTGGCCTATAACAAATATACAGATTGAGTGTTCTGGTGAAGGTCCATCTCTACACAGAATATAGTATATATCTAATTGAAGAAAAAACCACGGTAATTGTGCTTTGAGATGGCTTTAAAATACTTCTGTGTGAAAAAGATAGCAGCATCTCTGTCTGACTCAGAGAAAAACAATATTGTCTTATGTTTTAAATTAGCTACAAGCAGTTTTTGTGGCTGTGTTGTGTTTGTATTGTTTTCCTGAAGTTCTGCTCTGCATCTGTCTGGCTTGTTAATCTGTTAGCTTTTCCATACTGGCATTCAGTAGCCCAGTATTCTCCCTATGTATTAGCCAATATTAATTTCCACTGTGGTAGCATGATGCATTACTTACATAGTTCACTATAGGAAGATGGTTGTCTATCTGATAATACTCCTGAAATTCTTCAGGAGGAAAGTTGTTTCTGTTAACTGCTGAATTCCCTTTGAGCTGGCAGCAGTATGTTTGAATCCAAGACTGCTGCACTAGGAAATGGTATGATCTTGCAAAAGCAGGGCCCATAGCAAGATACAGACTTGTTGATTTAACTTCAATTCTTAGAAATGGTGGAGTTAATTATCAAGAAAGTGTTTTCCTAAATAGATAACATGATGATAATTAACAATCAATGGAGACCTGTGAAGAACAAATAGCACTGGGCAAACATAATATTTTTTAAATGCCAGCACAGTGGTTCTCCTTGTGTGGTTTTCCCGTCCCTAGTCACATTTTTGTTGCTGTGTCATTTTACATCCTAATAGGCAATCCTGGGACACGGTCCCCATTTGAGTAAGGACAACAATTTAGGAGTAATTACCAGTGGCTTGGCAGCTGGAAGGGTATACCAGTGGGAAATCTCACAGGAGTCTGTGCTGGATCTAGTGTTACTAAATATTTTAATTTTTTTACAGAGCTGATAGAATTTGGATTTACAAGTGTTACCAAGATGGTTGCTAGCATGTGCTTTGTGTGAAAGATATGTGACTCAAGTAGTTCTGGCAAGTTGCATTCTGTTTGGAAGCATCTCCAAAGGAGAAATGTAAAATACTATGCTTAAGAGAGAAATTAAAGGAGATAGAGGCAATACTAGCTTGGAAGCTGTACTGCAGAGAGCTCTGGGTGTTAACAGTAGATCAGAGAAGACCATAAGCCACTAACATATAAATATTATTCTAGCAATGTGTAAACATTTCCTTAATGTATGAGACACCCAAAGCGTTATGTTTATTATTCTAACAGCCCTAGAAAAGCCTCACCTGGAGTAAAATTTTCAGATTTATCTACCTAACTTCAAGAAAAACATGTACTATTTGTGAAGAGTCCAGGAAAAAACAAGAATGATTTGAGGTCTAGAAATTGTGAAGTGAGAGGAAACCAGAAAAAATTTGGTTTATCTAGCTTAGAGAAAAATGGAAGAGAGATGTGATTATCATATGAAAATATGTAAAGGTTGCTGTCAGGAAAAATAAATTAAACCAGTCTATTTGTGGTTATAGTTGATCAGGATAAGAAATTATACACTTAAATAGCAGCAATGGTAATTTTTTTAATAAAAGTGATCTTTATATGATAAAGATGATTAAACATTAGGATGAATTGACAGGAGAAGGAGTGAACTGTCTTGCAGTTTTTTAGGAACATTTTAGATACATATGTGCCAGGAATAATTTGGTTGACTCATGCTTGGGGCAAGGGGAGATCACTTGCTATTTTGTATGGTTTTGTATGGTTTTGTGTGCGGAGAATTAAATTTTGCAATACAACTTGTTACTTATTTCTTCCTCAGCTTAGTAATTAAATATAAGAAATATGTATTTTTTTAATCAGAACAATCCCTGTTGTTTGGTAAGTACAACTGCTGTGCAAGGCAATCCTGATCTTTGGCCCAGTGAGGTTGTAGAAGACTGTATTTATCTGGAATATGTATTGCAAGAGAGGAGCACGCTGTAGCATTGAGGGTCTGGTTAGACTCTTGCATAGAAGGCTGGCCAGAACCACTGAAATGGAGTGCCAGTTTTAATTTTTGCTGTGACCCAGGATGTTTACAGCTGCAGATGTCTCTGCTCTTTACAGAGACAGTTCTAAATCACATCAGTTGTACAGGTGAGACTGAAGGCCTGTGTAATGTACTTAAACTGGGGAATAATTAACAAACACAGGAGGAAGGACTTCTGATGTCTGTGGATTATTGTACAGGTTCATACTCAGGGTTCATTGAGTGCTGCAGCCTTTGTCAGAGGGTTATGGGCACCAGCTCTCATTTGGGAGAAAGTATAAAAGATATTCCACAGTGCCCAATTACACAACAAACAATGCCTTCCCTTTGGATCTTAAAATGTTGCACAGTTATGAAGTGTCCTTTCTAGAGAGTTACAATATGATTTTTAGAATAAGTATAGAAAATCTTGATAAATATTCCTATCCTTTTAAGCTCTGGCCACTTTTGGCCTCAATAATTTCCCTGGAAATCAAGATCTGCAGTTTAACCACATGTGGTTTGAAAAATACAGCGACACTTCCTGTAGTCAATATATGTGAGTTACTTTGCAGAACTCTTGATGGTAATTAAGATAAACTTTTTATTTTAATATGACTGATCAAGACTAGAATGCTTTTTGCAAAATCTGGCCTTCAATACAATGTGCATTTTAAATTCTGATTCTAGTAACATCTCTGCTTAAATTCAAGCCATTGTACATTAATTACTGTATGATTAAAATCAACATTGATTTTAACTGATTATTTTATAGGCTGTAGCTTTGATATTCCCTTCAGACTCTTTGGAGTTGTGTTCAACAGCTGTTTCCCTCTATTTAGGAGGGACTTAAAAATTGAGGGTGAGCTCACTTGTCTACAGTGATTAGAACTACCCAAATTACTTTGAGAGGAAAGCTGGAATTTAAATATAATTTATTTTTAGTTTTGTAAACAAGAAAGTACATAGTCATAATTACATTTTCATTGTAATGATTCTATATTTCTTTCATTTTATTCAACAGATCTTGGGCAATCAATTTTTTACACTACTACATGCTTACTTCCTTTTCTCAGTGATGATATTTTGAGTACTTTACCCTATACAATGATTTCAACATTAGCTACCTTTCCTCCATTTCTGCACAAGGATATTATAGAGTATCTCAGCACATCTTTTCTGCCAATGGCTATATGTAAGTAGAACTCAATCTAGTATTGTTTTGTCTTGGCACATAATAGTATCAGACTGTACAAGTCAAAATTTGACCTGTCATTGAATTGTTATGGAACATCAGTCTACTTACATGCATAAAATAATTTCATGTGATTATTTAGCAAAGGGAAATAGCTCTATAATTTTTATTTATTTATTATGCTGTGTTTTGGTGTGAATTCTTCCTTGATTTAAAGTGTGACATTTATTTAAGAAATCACTGTTTTCAGATTCAGACTTTCAGTGCCAGGAGTGGGAGTTTTGAATACAGAATCAGTGGGCAAACTTCTCCTGAAATAATAGATGCAATAGCAACATGCATAAGTTTTGCATCTGGACTATATCTGGATGTACAAGTATGATTTTTCTCAATGTGGTGATGTTGTGGTGAATTTCTGATTTTTTTCTTCTCTGTCTTCTTGGCACTTTCTCTCTAAGTTCTGTACTAAATAGCTGTGCCTGTAATGTCTCCTACCCATAAGACTTAGGACTGAATCTGATGGTCCCTGCCTTTTTTCCTGTTTTTTCTTTTTACTTCCCCTCTGTGAAGATGTCATGATTACTTAACTTCATAGTCCCTGCTCAGTGTGGATCTTGAGGTGTGTTCTGAATGCTTGTCCATGTACCTGAGAAAAAGCTTGATGGAACTTGAGCAGTAATGAGAAACGTAACCATTTTCTGCAGAGAGAATCATTAGGGTCAATATTAGGTCCGTTTTAACCAACAAGCCTTTTACTGTGTGTGACCAAACACTGGAACAGTTTGCCAGAGCAGTTACAGATTCTCCATCCTAGCAGATGCTCGAAACACAGTTTGCCCTGGGTACCTGCTCTAGTTGCCTTTCTTTGAGCAGAGGGATTGGCCAAAATGATCATCAGAGGTCCCTTTTAACATCAACCATGCTGTAGTTTTGTGAGAATGTTTCCTCCTTACCTCTGTATTCCAGAACTTTGTGGAAAAACATGAATAATTTTTGTGCAGAGATCAAGAGTAATGTCATTTAAGCATGCAGAAGATGCTGAAAAAAGCATAGTCCAGTGTTTTGAGATTAATATTTAATGCAAGTTTATCACCTGTATTTTCTGATTTGACCAGTCAATGGTCTTGGAAAAGTCCCCTAACTTTCTTGGATCTCAGTTTTCCCATGTAAAATATTAATTTTTAATACATTGTAATGAGGTTTTCTCTATTAACTTTGACACATCTAATGACTGTGCAAATCAAAATTGCTAAGATATATTTCTTGCATATGTGCAGTAGCTCCTCTTTGGGTTAGGAACAGAATGTTGCATTAAACAACTTCTTTTCCCACTGCTGTAACCTGTTAAAGAACAGCTGAGGGTGACTTATCATGTCTGTCCTCAGATCTGTACAGCTCTACCTCAGAATAACTGCTTGAATCAAATCCTTGGTTTACTTAAATAGATGGTGTTCCCCAACTGCCCTTGACAGAGATTGCATCCTTGCATTTGCATTTGTCATGCTGGCTTTCTTCTCTATCAGTTTTGGTGAGATTTCTGTATGAAACCAGTCTGCTGCTTTTTAAATTTACCAGTCTAGTACTGTGTCCTACTTTTTTGCTGATGGCTATGTTTAATTGCCCAGTTAGAGCTGCCAAGTACTTTTCAATTTACGGCCATAAAAATATACCTTTCTGTAATAATTTGGGGCACTTATTTGTGTGGATAAGATTCAAAAATAAATGAATGAAGTGCAGTGAAGAGAGCCATAGTAATGTTGTGTCATATGGAGAACAGACAGGGAGAAATTCTCCATTTTCTCTTCTGTCCTTCATTTCTATTTGAGTGTTCTTTTACTTAGTCTCTTTCTCTTTCCCTGCTGGGAATTATATGCTCCTTTGCAAGGCAAGTGCAGAACCTTTCCTTCCCTTAGTGTTTAGTTCTGATTCAAACCAAAAGGGAGGATGCAAGAGATTGTCTAAGCAGTTGGAGAGCCAGATGGGAGGGATGAAAACAGCTCACTGAGCTGGTAGCTACAGTTCTGTGCTTCTATCCCAAATGCTTGGTATTTGGGTCCTGGCAGCAAGGCTTGGGAAAATGCTGTGAGGGTGGAAAAATACTTGTGGCATCTCTGTGTAGGAGCTTGCCTTCAGAGCCATGTTGCCATGTAGAAGTTCTGCAGGGTTTTTCCAAATATATATCATTTAATAGTAACCCACTTCATGGGAGACCAGGAGGAGCTCCAGCCACTTTCTGTGTGAGGTAAAAGATACTCAGTGCTGCTGTTCCTCTTTGTCGCAGCACAGTTCACATAACAATGGGATTAATGTTTCTGATATGTAGCTATAACTTGAGCTCTTAGCAGATGCTCCCTGTGAAGTAATCTGTGCCATCCACCAGCAGCTATCACCAGCTCCAGCCCTTCCTTGGCACACCTCAACAGCAGGCTTTCCGTTTGTCATTTGTTCTTGACTCCTCACCCTCCAGTTCCTCTTTACCCTGCCTAAAATCCAAGGTCTAGGTGCACTCGGCTGTACAAGTGATGTTATTTTGACCAGTCTGTGGGTTCTGAAGGAGAGGGCAAATGGTTGATGCAGTTTTAGGGATGAAGTCTCACTGATCTGGAAAACCAGATGTGCACCCTGTGGAGCAATACCTAGCCATCTTTCTCTTCCACCAGAAAATACAATACCCCCAAAACAGAGTGTTTCTAGTTTTTTAGATTTTTTTTTTACTTTCTTCTTTTTTTTTGTTGTTTTTTATTGTTTTCATGACAAGGCACCTTAGGAATTTTATCTGCATGAGTTGGAATCAGTTACATGCTACTCTCACCTGATTTTTCTATTACAATAGAAAAATTATTTATTTTTTCCTTTCTTTTAAGTGGGATCTTCAAAACGAGAAGGTGTTCCAGCACATGTCAATCTGTCTGCATCATCAATGCTGATGATTGCAATGCAGTATACATCAAACCCAGGTATGTGTAAACGTGAAACATAGTATCATTCATTCTGAAACTATCAGTCAGAAGGTGTTGTCAAATGTAATCAGAAAAGTTTTCATTATGGGAAAAAACTGTGTTGTTGTCCAGCATAGGATGAAAAATTAATTATTTTAGTCAAAACTGAGATTTCTGAACATCATAGTGGAAATAATCATTATGTAGATAGGCGATATCTTTGTGATGAATAAATAGGATGATTGGAGACTCTACTCATGTTTGACATCAGAATATAAATATAGTGTTCATATATATAGTGTCAATGTTGGAGAGAAGTACCACTTACCTTGACTACAGAAATTCATAACAACTCTCTTACACTCTGATTCAGATATCACTGAATTCACAACTGGTACTGTCTTTCTAAAGAAGACAGGTAATGCTGTCTGCAGGCTTAATGGAACTATAATGAAGTTAAATGTAATTACGAGTATCTAAACAAAAGTGACGCAGTCCCTGTGAAACCAATGGCATCACATAACCAAATCAAAACGATATTTAACCCCAGTGAGCAGTGATCATTGCATGATCATCAGCTGTCAACTATCTCCTGTCTTATGTGGATGGGTAAATGCTGTGTGTGTGGAGGAACCCCACACTGCATTGTGTGAGGAGTGTCACATCATCCCAATGTGCTTCACACAGGTAAATAGAAGGGGAACATGATTTTAAAAAGCTGCTTGCAGAGGTCAGCTTTTTCATTAAATGTTCTGTCTTTGTTTTTTTGTGATTTCTGTGTTCAAACCATCAGAGAAGAATGTTGCCCTGTGGTTTTTGGGAAGTCAGATGTGTAAAGTAGTTCACTTGGCTCTCATGTTTGTTTGATACAGAGTGGCTCCTATAGCCTTTGGTATATGTGGGAATAATATATTGTTACATGTGACTTCCATTGTTGCCTCAAGATGAATGACAAGATACCCATTTACACTGTGGCAGAGGGACAAAGTTTTAGTGAATCAGCAGGTATTTTTCAACTAGATGTGTTTGAAAAAGATCTCTGTTGTGCAAAAAGCTGTACCCTCATGGTGATCATCTTCTTGCATTTCTTGACAGAAAGGAGTTACTAATATTTAGTTTCTTATATTTTTTGATGACTGTTAGGACGTTGATTCTGTAGCAAGCCCTTTAACATAAAAAATATTTGAGTGAGGCATAGAGTTTTGGATGGACAAAGCAAAGCCCATCAACTGATTATGTCACTTTTGTAACCTGAGTTTCCATACTGTCTTTTCTCTCTTAGTGTATCACTGCCAATTATTGGAATGCCTCATGAAATATAAGCAAGAAGTATGGAAAGTAAGTTTATGATCATATATACTTTGTGGAAATGACTGTGATTGGGTAGTAATAAAAACCAGATGGCTTGAAAATTGAACTGACTGTATGCCAAGAAGTTGTAAATGATCTTTATATCCAATCCTCCCTCTGGATTATGGAGAGGAAGGTCCTCTAATTTTTAGTTTACAGAGGCAATTCCACGTTTTATAGAACAGAGCCCTAAGTACTGTGTGGTTGTGGCTCCAATGAATGGAAATTTTAATAATAAGCAGGCTTCTCAGTTCATGTGGAACTGGACTTTTATGAGAACAATTTGCAGTGTTGTTGTCTGAATCTGCTCTGAATCTGGTATTTATCTGTATTTCACCTCTTTGCTCCATGGCTAGACAGAGAATTCATTTTGCTCTGTTAGTGTGCTGTGGGATGGGTGGTTGCTCTTGCATGCTCTGATCAAACTCAGAAACACTGAAGTTGGTCATCTAATGTGTCTCTAAGAGCAAGTACAAAGGAAGTTTCTTAGGGCATGAAATGCACTAGTTTTGTGTGTTCAGCTGTCTTTGAACAGAAGTACAGTATATTGAATTGCGGTTTTTTTACCTTACAAAAATAAACATTTTGTACATGTCTTTCCTTAGGATTTGCTATATGTAATAGCCTACGGACCATCTCAAGTTAAACCTCCAGCAGTACAAATGTTATTTCACTATTGGCCCAATTTGAAGCCCCCTGGGGCTATTAGTGAGTACAGAGGACTGCAGTACACAGGTCAGTGCAACTGGTTTGGCATAGGCCAAAATAAATAAATGATGTGAAGTGTTATAGTCACATTTTCGCTGTTCTATGATATATTTTGACCTTTTTTGTTTGATAAATTGTACTTGCATAACAATATGCAATATCCATTTATCTGCATTTGCAAGAGATGTTATGAAAAATAAAAACTCAGATCATGGCTAGTAAATATGTTGTCTGACTCACAATATTAATTAAACCTGAACAGGAGAAGAAATAAATATTGTGTTTTTAACAAATAGTCTGTGAAACTGCTGCCTGGGCCTCCCAACAGTTCTCTTTTATGTTCCTTTCAATTATTGCTTTGGTTGCTTTTGTTGTGCCAGCTGCTAACACTGCTGCTGTTGTTAAGACTTCTTATCTTGCTGTTACTGTCAAAAAAAGTCAGGTGATGTCAGGTGCAGTTAGTATAATGGATAAATTCTCAAGGTTGATTACAGGATGAAAATGGGGCACAAAGTCAGGAATGCAGCTGGTGTAGGTGGATGGTACAAAGTCCTCTGTCTGCCAGACTCCCCAGAGAAACTGATGGGACAGTGCTGCTACAGAGGCGACTGTCCAGCAACAGCTGAGGACTTGCTTTTCCTGCTTGTCTGTCTCAACTTGTTTCACACAATCTCTGTCGTATGGCATACGTTTCATTCACTTTTAAAATTTATGAACTAGAATGTGATATTTTAAATTATGAAAATGAAGGGTTGGAAGAAACCTTAAAAGACCCCTAGACCAACTCAAGACTCTCTCACTGCAGCCTGAAGGCTCCCAGTAGAAGTTTGTCTAATCTGTTCTAAAGCCTTACATTGAAGGATTGATTCTTCACTATTTAGAAAAAAAATTAATTCTTCATGAGCTGCTCCACATCACTTCTTCCATGAAAGCAGATCTGTAAACTAACCATGATAATATTCTTTTTGAACTGTTACTAACACTGGATAGACTGGATTTTTTTCCTTATATGTATGGTTTTTACTAATATATCTCAGAACAGGATGAGTATTATCTGCAGTTGCATGACATTTTGACATGAGGGAATCCTGTATAGCATCCAAGTGATGCCACTTGAGCATCCCTTTGTTGTTTACTTCCTGTCATTACATAGCTAAGGCTCCTTTTGTCACTGGACTAGTTTTCCTTGGTCATAACTGTGTTTTCATTTTGCCTGGGAATGTAACTGAATTTTCTCAGCTACTTGTACCATCTTGCTCCTGGAGTGGAAGGATAGTTAATTATTTCAAGATGCTGGTGAGATCAAGAAGAGTCTGCAACAGGAATGTCTGTGTCTTGCTTTTTTCATTTTCTCACTGAATCTATGGTTCATTTAATTATGTTGTAAATAAGTCAGAAGGCCTGTACGTTCAAGGTTGTTTATTGTAATTATTAATAATTATTGTAATTATTCCTGAGGAATGGCTATTTGTATCGTACTCATATTTGTATAGTACTTAGTACAAGAGGATCTTGTTCTCAATTGAGACCACTAGACACAAAGAATATAAATATCTCTTCTCATTTATTAATCAGCCATGTTTTGGTTTTGCAGCCTGGAATCCTATTCATTGCCAGCACATTGAATGCCATAACGCCATTAACAAACCAGCTGTGAAGGTACTGCTGCTACTTTAGGGGCCAAACTCAGCTGTCTGGGGCAGGGGAGGTTGTGTTTGGACCCCAGCCATGTGGCTGAGGTGTGCAGATGACCAAAAGCAGGTGCTATGGAGCAGCAAAGCCTGTTGAGACCGAGGGGGGCCACACCTTTGTGAATATGTTCTTCAGCTGCCTAAAGCAAGAGGAGGTTTTTCCTGCAACTGCTGCGGGAAGTCTTGAAATTAAACATGGTGATGGTTGTAGAACACTTTATAAAATTCTAAGCTGGCTCCTGGCTAATCCATGTAAATGTTTTCCTGAAGACATATGTCTGTATAAATATGTGCACAAATATTACTGTTATACAGGAAACATTATTTCAGTTATGTAGGTACACGTTTACCTTGGTATCTTGATTGAGCTCATGTGTGCACCTGCTCTGGTTATGATCCTTTGCTTGGAATGTGTCTTAAAGCAAGTAGCAATAGAACTGCAGTTACCTTTTCCGCAGGCTTCTTTGAGGGAGGTAAATTGTATCTTTACTGTTTACATGCATAGTAAAAATGGAAAAGGTTTGACCAGGCTCACAGACCAATTTGATGGCAAAGGCAAGAACTGCAATCCAAATCCAGACCATACTACAATTAGGTGTACTGGTTAATTAATTTGTATCTAGTTAAATATGTAGGTAAAACCAATTTTCCTGGCATCAATTTGTATACTAATATAATTTCTTTATTCAAACAGTTCTTCTGTAAGCCTTTTCCATAGGCTGTGATAGGACATAATGATGACATGTATCTCAAAAGTCCTGCAAGGGACAATCTTCTTACCCACTCCAATCATTCTCAATGATCCCTCTCTCACAGGAAAAATACTGAAAGGTGTTCCTTCATGTTGTAGTGCTCACTAGATTCAGACTAATAACAAAATAGAGCATAATACTTAAAAAGTACAGTTTCAAGCTTTTCAGTTAAAATACCTGAATATTTTTGAGTGATCTGTTAGCCTATTTTTGACAGAACCAGATTTGATCAGTCATCACTCAGAAAAATGCAACCTGTTTTGTCCTGAATAGATGATTTGGTTAACAAAGATGAAAAACATTCAAAGAGGTATTTGTCTTTATATATAAAGTCTTGCACTTGAATGGAGTAAGAAAAATTTGATCAGAGTGGTTAAGATACAGTGTATGCATAATACTGTTGAGTATTTCCTTAGTAGTACAAAACATTTGAACAAATGTGTATGGAACTGGCTGTTAACTGTAACTGTTTTCTGTAATTGACTTATGTGAAAGGATAAAAGCTAATGCAAGACAAAGTCTGGACCTATGTTGCCAAGGGAACTGTGAGTCTTTGTTCTGTCACTGCAGTTGTGCTCTATACTTAAAAACTGTGATGACTGAAAATTAGATTTTGCTGGAAGAGGCATTTTTGAGAGAGAAAAATCTAGAGCTTTCCATTACCTTGTCCTAAACAATGGATCTTCTGTCTCTTTGGAGAAAAAAATGTGGCAGTGTATAGTGAATATGTGATGTGAGTATATAACAAAACGTACTTGTCTTTCAGAAAGCAATAATATTGGCACTGAAATATGTCCTATTTTTTTACAGGCTCTCATATCCCTATCTTTGTTAGAAATAGTTTGAGATCTTGTACGCTACATGCTGAGTATTTTTTTTCAGAATACTAAATGCTCCCAACATATATCAGAGTTGTGTTATGTTTTATGTCCTAGCATTAACATGTTGAATGTTTCCAGCAAGCTTCAGTGAACAGAGATGTTAATCCTTTTCCTTCTCCATGTTTCAGATGTGCATTGACCCATCCCTGTCTGTGGCTTTGGGTGATAAGCCACCTCCCCTATATCTTTGTGAAGAATGCAGCCAAAGAATTGCAGGGTAGGTAAACCAAGAGCTGAAAAATGATTAATATTGTCAGACTCCAGAACTTTGGATTTTTGCCTTTTTGCAGTGTGATTAGCATGTAATTCATATAGGTAAACCTGTTGAAATATAATGCCACTCAATATGAATAAGGATTACAGGTATTTACCCCACATCATCAGCATTTGCACCTACCTTAAACAGAGCTTTTAATTTGACATCTCTGAAAGAATAGATACTGTGGGATGCATGGACTATGTTAGGGAAATCTCATTAATGAACCAGCTTGTGCTTATGAAATACTTTTTGTCCTCATGTATTAGTTGTCATTTGAAACAGAACATTACACTGAAAGTTCTTTTACAGAGATTTCAGTGATGTTTTGTAACATGTATTTGAGATTAGTATCTGAAATATACCATGAAGCAGCAGAGATCAAAGAAGTTGATCCAGGATTGGCCAGTACTTGGAAGGAATATGTCCTGAGATAAAATAACCTCACTTTGTTTTCATATTTGGTTGTCTTTTTTACCTTTAAATTGCTACTTTGGTTTGCATTAGTATACAAAATCTACTAACACTTACAGTCAGTGCCCATCATTACTTCAAATGGACATGGTTACAGGTAGTTCAGAACCTAAAGGAGTGTTTTTCTCTTCAGTTTCAGACAACTTTAAATCATACTGGCTGTGGGAAAAGCAATTACATCTCACCTTAGGTTTTTAAGTCATCATTGAGTTAAAGCTGCAGGAAAAAGTAATTGAATTTGGTAGAAGCATAGCTTCTAAGGACACTCACAGAAAACAGTACTGGTACTTTGGTTTCCTTTCTACGTTCATCTGTTATTCTTCACTATGATTTCGTAGTTGTCAGACTTTCAGAGCACACTCTCTTTTAATTTGATAAATTTAAGTCTCAAAAGTAATTTTTGAAAGCCTTGAACATGGTGATCAACATCATCAAAGTGGCAATTTACAGTAAGACAGCACAACAAAGAGATGTAATATAAACCAGACTGCAGTTTATAAAACTACATTTGAAAAAAGCAGCTTCAGAATAATGGCATTCCTACCACATTGATTTATCTAAATTTCTTCTGTGCAAAAGTAAATCTATGTATACACATATCTATATATGCGTATAAAAAGAAAGCTAATTATATATACATTTTATAGGGATCACAGTGAATGGCTGATAGATGTTCTTCTGCCACAAGGTAAGAGGTGTTTTAAGGGTAGGTGCAAACTAATCATAATTGTATGAAGCTATGCTGATATTTTCCATACTGTATTACTTGAACTGCTGCATTCTGTTCAAAAGTGTTGTTGGTGTTTTTTTTTTATTTTAAAGTAGTTTGTACTTAATGCTGCTTAATGTCCTTAAAGTACTATGAAGAATTGACTAATCCTCTATCTAAAATACTATGCAACTCTTTATGTCTGAGGAGACAGATACAATTTAACAGATTTTCAAATCTTGAAGGATTCACAATTGGAGCCAAGTTTTTAAAAAGTATTTGTGTCCCACAGCGCTGTCCAAAAAATGGAGCTAGTTCTTACAGTAACCTGGGTCTGATTTGAAAGCTCTAAAAGCTGATGAGAATCTGTAACACGAGACTGCAGAGGATATCAGAAAAGAACATAAAATATTTTTTGATGATCCAGTCATTGATCCAATCATTGTCCTTTGGCCAGTGAGAAAACCTGATATTTTGTTATCTACTAGGAATGCAGACAAAGTGTGTTGACAGACTAATCAGCATATTATCTAAAATAACCCTTCCAGGGATAGAATGAAGACACTGCCTCTCTCTTTGCTTTGCAAACTGAAAATTCTTAAGCAGTTGAGATTGTTTTGCTGTCTGCTTTTAGTTGAAATGTTACCCAGATTAGGAATGTTTTATTTACTTAAGGGAAGCACTTCTTTTTAATCAGCCATTTAAACTTACTGAATCATATGTTGCCAGGGCTACAGATCAAATAGCTACTGCTTACAGGTTGAATCAGCAAACATTTCACTCTGAAATGATGGGCCTCAGACAGTGTCTGCTTCTACATTGTTAATCCATATTCACAACTCTTTCATGCCAAGAGCTTTCACAAGCAGTGTAGACTCACCTGAGCCATGTCTCCTACAGCATGCCACAGTCGTGTGTACAAGGTGTGCTTTTACAAGTCTGTCTGTGAGGCAGAAGCATAAGCAGAAGGTGGATGAGTTGCAGAGCACACCACACTTAATGCACCAAGGCTGTTACTGCATTTCAAAGTAGAAATAGCCATAGGCCTAAGTGTACATTGTCCTAACTTATGCTGGCTTATCTGGAAACACAAGTTCAGCCCAGAGAGACTTCCTTGCAGGATGTCCATTTTCCCATGGATGCTGTAGTAAACTAGAAAGACCATCACTTTGTGTTCATGTTTTGTATGCCTTCCCCTTACAGCTGAAATTTCTGCTATATGTCAGAAGAAGGTAAGATTCAGCCATTTGTGTGATGGGGCATGATTTGATGTGTGTAATGTCATTCCATTACTGTGTAGTGTGTTCTTCTTTGTACCATTCCAAAATGTCACAATTTATCCATGAATGCATTTATTGGTGGATGGAAATGATTCAGCAGCAGCAGGTTTCTTTTTGTTAAAATTGACAATGTTGATTTGAGTTGTAGGTTTTAGTTTAAGTGGCAATTAGTAAAGCAATCCAATTATGCAGTTGAGCTCTGTTTGTGTTCTATAACTCTGCTTATGAGGAGGATAGAACAAGAGATTAATTTTAAATTTAAGTGTTTATATATCTTCTTATCTCCTTGAAGTCTTGGATTAATCCTAAATTGGGCAAAAATCACACTGTAAAATATGTATTTTTTAAAATACATGGCCTGAAAAATCTTCAGTGCTTGGCTCTAAAGAGATTGCTGACAAAAAGAATCTGCTTGCAGTACATGCCAGCTAATGTGTTTTAATAAGATTTTAATAGCAAGGAATACAGTGTATAACATACTGTAGTTCTCATGTGATAAAGAAAGCTTTTCTGTTGGGCTGGATTGCTAGGTGGCAGAAATTTCAGGTGCTTATCTCAAAGGCTTGTACAGTTTCCTATGATAAGGCAGATCCTTACATAGCACGGTGTGGCACCATTTTTTGCACTCCTGAGGATCTACCTATTGCTACCTGTAACTTAAAAAGACCTTCTAAAGAATAAGCAGGTGTTAAGAGAACTACTGTAAAATTTAGAGATTGCTCCAAGTCAGGAGGTTGATGACTTAAATGTCAGTTTGGTGGTTCAGAAGAGGAGCAACTGTGACATATAAGTCCAGGCTCAGCATTTAGTCCTGAGCTTATCTTTCTGCAAGGTCAGTGATGTTTGGCATCAGGAGGCTGCACACAGTTGCTCTTACACAGAGTGATTTTGGAAATTGCCGACACTCGAGCCAGCTCCCTAGTGCTGACTCTCATCCCTCTTTCTGGTTCCATGTCCTGATACCTGTGGCCTGATAAAGCCTTTTTTATTTTCCAGAACTGCAGCTCCCACGTCAGGAGAGCTGTTGTCACGTGCTTCTCGGCGGGCTGCTGCGGCCGCCACGGCAACAGGCCCGTGCGCTACTGCAAGAGGTGCCACTCCAACCACCACAGCAGCGAGGTGGGCGCGGCCGCCGAGACACACCTGTACCAGACCTCGCCGCCCCCCATCAACACCCGCGAGTGCGGGGCCGAGGAGCTCGTCTGCACTGTGGAAGCTGTCATCAGGTAATGCTTGTGGTGCAACGCAGCTTGTGAGCCATTGGTATGTGGGGCAGGATCAGGCTTTCGTGTAAATATTGCCTGTGGATCTTGTGCGGGTGGGTTTTAGTTTCGCCGGGATAATTTGAGAGCAGACACTGAACCTCTGCTGGTTTAGCTGGAAATGGCTCAGGTGTGAGTGTTGTCCTGATGAGGAAGTCGTCAGTATTTGATGTTATTTAGTTTCAGGAAAGTGATGACATCATATGGCTTACCATCTAGTTACTCTTGATTAGATGCCTGTATCCACTGCAGGAAAGGTGCATTCACTGACCACAAGCTTGTTTTATAGCTTGCTGAAAGAAGCAGAGTTTCATGCAGAGCAGAGGGAGCATGAACTCAACCGAAGGAGACAGATGGGCCTCTCCTCTTCCCATCACTCTCTAGACAACACAGACTTTGATAATAAAGATGATGACAAGCATGACCAACGCCTCCTGAGCCAGTTTGGAATATGGTTCTTGGTAAGAAATTCTCACTTTCTTCTCTCTTCTTGGTTGCCTCTCCTTTACTTTCTGAAGTCTGTTTTGCCTCTTTTTTTTTTCCTCACTTTTTGACTTTAGTTGGAGACTTAATCGGATTTGTAAGCAAAACTTTGTCCTGTGAAGCTGTCAAACTTGGAGATTTTATAACTAGTTTTTGTGGAGCTGCTGACAGCCTCTGAATCTGCTACAAAGTGTATAAAATAATTATCCACTCTCAGTTTTTTGATTGACTTTGTATTTGCCATCAGCTTCTGTTCACAAGTGCCCCCTGTTGAGTGCCATTATTTTATCTTTAAAAGGCAGTCCCCTAAAAATCTATTTTTCACCTTCCAGCTTTCAACATCACTTTCTGGAAGCAGAGCTTTCTCTCTTACCTCTGAATAGGCCAGAGGACTCTTAGTGGGATGCTGTTCCTTTCTGCAGTCAGCTTGATCAAGTTGTCTCAGTGTTCTAGGGTGACTTTATGATGCTTGTATCCCCAGTGGTCTGTTCTGTTTATGCTGGATATTAAGTTCTGCACCTTTCAGAGTGGTTCTGAGAATGAAGGGAGGAAAGAGGCGCACAGTTTGTTTGCAGAAGCTGCACTTGCTCCTCCGCATTCTCTCTCACGGACTGTGTTGTCTGCAGCACGGACAGCGAGGACAGCTCTCTTTTGCTTGTAGGTAGTTTTTAGCTAGCTGAGGCAGAGAAGTTCCCCAGATTGTGGCTTTTCTTTTTCTTGGAACTGATCAGCCCTGCTGCGGACCAAAATCCCAGAAAACATCAGGAGCTCACACCTGTGGCCCACCAGGCATCCAGGACAGCATTTTCCAGTGCAGGGAGGGACTGATAAGGGACTGAGTGAGTCGAGCTACACCCCACGACAAGAACTTCCTGAATTTGCCATCTCTTCAGGACACCAAGAGGTTTTATTGTGTAGTAGTATTCATTTTTCATGCTTGTGAATGCTTTGCTTGTTAAATAAACAGTTTTTTCCCCTTTTCTCCAAGGAAATCTTTTCCCAAACCAGTTGGATGAGGCACTGCTTGAATCTGCTTTCTAGAGGGACTCCTTTGGAAGTTTTCTCCCAAATTTGCCCTAAACCAGGACAGTCAGTCAGTGTACTCCATTCACCTGCTGTGTGTTGACAGAATGAAGCCCTCCTGGTTCTACCCCCTCAGAGGCTACCAGAGATTATTCCAAAACAGCAGGAGTGCTGCTGGCTAGTTCATGAGCAGACCAGGCTGAAGCCTGATAGATCCTCAGAACTGCATTTTGCTGTTCTTCTTAAGGAGAATTCTCTTGCTCAGGCTCCTTCCAATTCACTTTTCCTCTCAGGCTCTCTCTTCAGTCACCCAGTGACAGATCTGCAAACAGCAGGACCCCTCATCTATTATCTAAACAAAGATAGTATCTCTGGATGGCAGGGTGGTAGGTGTGGAATTCCATAGTGCCAAAAATGCTGCTCTGGAGTTTCAAGGGACTACATGAATAAACTTCATATTCTGCTGACATCTTGTGGCTTTTATTGTTTAACGTTGTCTTAGAATTAAAGACATCTATTATTTTTATTTTTTATTATGCCATGTGCATCTATTCTCTATCAAATGTTTTATAAAGACTGAAGGTCTATATTTCCAGAGGTAGAATTGAAGTGTGAACAGAACAAGTTACATATCACTATGCATGCCTCATCCCTGACATTCAAAGTGTACCTTTCTGCAGCAGGGAGGAAGAACTCACTGCCTCCATTCTATTCTTGTGAAATCTCTTGATCTCTCTGTAGTGGGTATTGACAGAGATGACCACACAGGTTGTGAGAAATCTCGGGTTGCTGTTTTCCTTCGTCAAAGGACTATCTTTCATGAAGAAATTGGATAGGGGTCAAGAGTTCCTACTAAAAAGGCTGCCAGCTGATACTGCCTTTGAGTTAATGCTCAACTGAGCCAAGCATAAGGAAGAAAACAGCTTAACTTCAACCTGCAATGAAGTAGAAGACTGTACTTTGAATTAGCAAGAGGGTTGATAGCTGCCACATCTCAAGAAAAAATCATGGAGGAAAAACATTTGTTAAATGGTTTCTGGTTTATTTGGGAAGGAGAGCTGTCATTTCTTTCTCCAGATATGACACGAACATTTCTCCGTTGTTCACTTGCTGTGAGGCTGTGGTCACTAGTTTCAGGTTGCCAAGTGCTGAGAGTGCAGCTTTCACTAGGAAATGAAATGAATATCTGATAGGTGCTTAAAGGAGCTTCTCAATTCTCCTGTCATCCATCCTTTGCATTCAGTGCAGTAGCCTGACTTGAAACTTTATCTCCTGTCCCCAGAGGATACAAAGAGCTTGAACATCATGTAATTAAGAGCTTAGCAGTGTGCTGGCCTGTGGACTGGTCTCAGATTTGTGACAGCTTTACAGTCCAGGTATCATTTTAGAGAGTTTGGAGAAGGGGAGAGAAGAATGTTAATCATTATCTGGGAATTTCTGAGGACTTTAAACTCATATTTATACCCCAAATGAGGACAAAAATTCAAGATTGGAATCTTTTTGCAAAGTAAAGATCACTTATTACATTAGGTAGGCATTTTCTTTCAGAATTTTTGAAGTTCTTGATTTGACTTGTCGTTTTTATCTGGTACATATGTGTGTGTGTGTACATCATATATTTTACTAGGTATTACTATACCTTCTGAAATTAAAAGTAATCCTAAATTTCAAATAAAAAGTTTGTCAAAGCACTCTATACTGATTTTTTTCAGTGTAGAAAGTAAACAAAAAAAATCAGTGCCTGGGTTTTTTTCCCCTTTTATTGTTATTTTCTGGTTATGAAATTTTTTGTCAATTGTCCTGTACCAGCCTCTACTTAAAACTAATCATCTCATTTGTCTCCTATGTAATCTGCATTTTCATAACTCTGAGAATATGCAAGGTATCGTAGACAAAAGATTTCCCGCCTTTAATTCCAGAAATGAAAGTTGGTTTGTGTTTCTCTCTTCCAGGTGAGCCTTTGCACCCCCAGTGAGAATACACCCACGGAGAGTTTAGCAAGGCTGGTTAGCATGGTGTTCCAGTGGTTTCACTCTACAGCTTACATGATGGATGATGAAGTTGGTAGCCTGGTTGAAAAGCTGAAGCCCCAGTTTGTTACCAAGTGGTTGAAGACTGTTTGTGATGTCCGGTTTGATGTCATGGTTATGTGCCTCCTTCCTAAGCCAATGGAGTTTGCCAGGGTAAGAATGGTTTATCTGAAGGCTTCTTTGTTTGCTACAGAGATTAAGGTCTTAAGTAAAACCACCTTTTCTTTCCCAGCTCTGACAAGACAGAGAAATCTCAGTGGTAGAGGGAGCAGTAGAATTCAGGAATTTTTCCTCTTCATAGCATTTTTAGTTTTACTCTGTTGGAAAGTAGGCATTATTTACACTAATGTGAAGGCAGGTTGGAAGAATATTATAGGTATTGAAAGATACTGTACATTTTTGATAGCTGCACATTTTCATTATGCTGTTGAAGTACCCAAACTTGTCTTTGCTAAAAGGTATAATTTGCCTTCTCCCAGGTGTAAGCCTGTCCTTTAGTGATGTTTCTTTGCTCTTTTCGTACTTCATCTCTGCAGCTGTGAATTAAGGTTTATGAAATCACACAGTTGCAACTGTAGGGAACTCTGGGAATACTGATGCTAACTTCAGAGACCTAATTTGAGTGACTCAATCAAGATCCCAGTTTGACATGGTTTGCTTGTTGCTGATGGAGAGCGAGAGATTTACCTGGAAGGTTATCTAGGGTGCCAAAGTGCAACCATTGGTGCAGCCTCTTCTAGAAAGAGTCATTCTTTCTGTTCATTAATTATGAAGCAGAACTCACCACTTAGTCATGCTTTTTTAAGACTCTCTTTTTCTGAGCCTCTCACGAAAAATGTCCAGAGGACATGTTGGACTTCTTTCCTAAAATTAAGTGGCTAGACTTGGAAGGGCTGTGAAGTCTTTGTGTTGATGTGTTACATCATCAGATATGAACTGTACATCCGTGGTTTTTCATGATGTAATGTATGGGATTTGGTGTACATGTGCAGACCCGCACAGATGTGTTTTACTTGGAACCACTGCTGTAAGGTACACCTGGCTGTGGGAGGATTGAGGTCAGCTGAAGCAATTTGAGAGGTGGATGGATGCTTCAAATGTTAGAAACTGAACAAAAGAGACCATGGCTTTGGTGTTAAGCCATGGTGTTCCCCATGTTAAGGGGAAAAGAAGGAATGGAACCTCATGCCATAATCTCTTACAGATTTTTTTCTTGGATCTAACCCTTCTTTTGAGTTTTGTTACCCCCTACTGCAATAATTAAGACTAGACCAAAAACTTGCCAGATTTGCAAGGCTTCACTAGAACATGAAGACAAATAGCCATGAAATTAGGTGTGATAAATGGAGGAAAAATAGTTTGCTGGCCGAGATTACCAGTAATTGCTGCCAAAACAGCAGACATCTCTAGAGCCATTAGTCAGGAACAGCAGAGGTGAGCTGAGGTCAGTCAGAATAATTAATCTCTGTATGCCAATTACTTATGTACTTAGAAGCATATTTTTTTGCTCCCATCACTTAGAACCTTTCTTCAAAAAACCCTAAACAAACCCATGAAAGAATGCCTTGTACAGACCAAGTTTTTCAAAATAAAGACCCAGCACTGTAACAAGTTGCCCAGAGCAAAAAAATTGAAGGTGCAAGTTCGACCAAATAAATCTGTGCCTTTTTGAGAACTGTAAATAATAATACACTGAATCATGACTTGGAAGTGAGCAAACTTCATTTAAGTCTTGGAGAATGCTTTTGTGTACTATCAGTCAAATGAAAGAAGAAAAAACAATGCAGCTCCATGGCTGAATTCTAAATTCTGCCTTGAAGGTATTAATGATCACCACCAAAAATTTCCTGGCTGAACATACTGAACAAATCTGTGATACTGAGCATGTTACAGGGACTAGAAATGTTGTTCATCAGGATAATTCTTGGAAATACCCACAGGTTGGTGGATACTGGGATAAATCCTGTAGTGCTGTAACCCAGTTAAAAGAAGGGCTGAATAGAATCCTTTGCTTGATTCCATACAATGTGATAAACCAGTCGGTGTGGGAGTGTATCATGCCAGAATGGTTGGAGGCTATAAGGACAGAAGTGCCCGATAACCAACTGAAAGAGTTTCGGGAAGTGCTGAGGTATGTATGGATTCCATATGTTGGAATCATTCTGGCTTTGCATATATTTGTTGAGGGTTTTAGCATTGTAAGATGGTGACAATTAATAAAAATGCCTATGTGTGCAATAGACAGTAGTGAGTGAATGCTTCGGATTTGTTTTTCTATCTTATGTTTAGACTAAAGAATTTAAGCCTTGGGAAAGTTTTTTTTATTGCTCTTCATATCTTTGTATCAAGAGCCAACTACATGGATGCATCTTTGGTGTGAGCAAGGCACATTTTTAGTGTGCTTCCTGCAGCATGTTGCAAGGACCATCTTTCTCCTCGTGTCCAGTTGATGAGAAATGGCAGGGATTAGTGGAGCTGGTATTGATGTATTTGTTTAGCTAATATCTTTCCCTATTGAGCAAAGGAAACACCAGAATAAGGATGATGATGGAGTAATAATTTTATGTCTGGTTTATGACTTCGACAGTAAAACTTCACATTGCCTTTTAACTGACAACAGGGCTCTGAAACTGACTGTAAGTTCATATTTGTAGGTATTGCTCTAAACTTTTTTTAGTGCAAACATGGAATAATGGACTAGTGAGATGAGAAATTTTCCAATTTTTGCATTGGATATTGGAAAACATATTGCTATCAAATGAAACTGGACATATGTGATTTTTAAAGCGCATCACCAAATTCAGAGATGGCCTTGTATAGTCAGGACAGGTGGTATCAGCAGCCAACTCAGCTCATGTGGAGGGTGAGGCTGCAAGTAAGATTACTTTCTACCAGTTTTCTGCTCTGTCTCATACAGTGTATGCCATGCTAACTCAGTGATGCTACATTTTTGTTCTATTTTTCAGCAAAATGTTTGACACTGAGCTTTGTCCTCTCCCTTTCTCCTTGGAGGAGATGTTTGGCTTTATTAGCTGTCGATTCACAGGTTATCCATCTTCTGTGCAAGAGCAGGCATTGCTTTGGCTGCATGTAAGTGTTCTGACTTGACAAGTCACGCTGAAACAGCTAATAATTTTGAAAAAGAATCTGCTTTTCCAGAGTTGATGCAACCCTTCTGCCCTTTGCTTACCTCCAATATAAGGATGGTTGGTAGACAGACCCTGAGTGTTGCTAACCCATCATTAGCAATAACCTAGTTGACAAGGTGGGGGTCAGTCAAAGGTTGCACTCAGTAATCTTGGAGATCTTTTCTAACCTAAATGATTTTGTGACTCTTTAAAAATGGAAGCCTGGGAATTCTTTTAACCTTTGTCAGTTGAGTTTTTAGGGCCATTCAGTTGGCTGACATTTTTACAGCATTACTTTTTAGTCTCCACAGAAATTAGTCTGTAGATTCCAAAATAAATTCCAGACTCTAGAAACAGCTGTAGTTGTTTCTGCATATGAAAAGCTGGATTAAACTAGCTCTGTACCCACCAAGCTTTCTGCTGCTCTGGCCATTTTTGTGCTATATTTGCCCACAAAACTGGCATTCACCCAATGTTCATATTAAAAGCTACAGGGATAATCATGTCAGCTGAGGGCAATGAATTCAAAAAGGATATAAAATTTTCCACAGCAACTCAAAATAATACCTGTACTTTTCATTATTGCTTATTTTCTGCTGAGGGTTATTTTAATTAAGCCTCTGCAACGACCAATTTACCTGACTGTAATTTCAATTGTCAGGTATACAGAGTTTTCAAGTAAAGCATGATTTTTGTAGATTTTTCTTGAATTAATAACACTTAATGACAAGTACAAATGACCTTATATTTAGCTGAGTGTTGGTGGCAAAATAGATTGTGAATGTTCTCTAAGTGCTGTGCAATTAACAATCCTGTCACTATGTTGACACCTGTAGGCTACCATTCTCACCAGATTCTTAGAATGAAAAAAGGAATTCAGTTTTAGGGAATAATTGATTAAATAAATAGTTATTCATTGAAGTATTGGTAATACTTCTGCTTTACAGAAATATTTTTGTGGAATAACCTCACATCCCTATGTGTTTGTGCATAAAACTGATCTTAAGGTGCACCAAGTGGATGCCAACAAATATTTTGAAAATATGTTTTATTTTGCCCTGATTCTAACAGAAATCTCAGCTTGCACCTCGCCTCATTGAATCCCAAAATTAAATGCACAGAACTTGCTGAACTGAGTTATATGTTACAGTATGTTACATATGTTACAAAAATGGTACATACATGTTACATGTTTACAAAAATGCATATAAAGTAGCTGGCGTTTGTAATCCAATTTGAAACTCATGCTTTCTTATTTATTGTCTTTCCTCAGGTGTTGTCTGAACTGGACATTGTTGTTCCTCTTCAGTTACTAATCAGCATGTTTTCTGATGGAGTTAATTCTGTAAAAGAATTAGCAAATCAAAGAAAGTCAAGAGTCAGTGAACTGGCAGGAAATCTTGCAGCTCGAAGGGTAACTGCTTATGCTGCTTAATTCTTTTGCTTATAACAGTCTTCCTAATGGAGTCCACATGAAGAATAAAAATCCACTTTCCTTATGGTAACATTTGATTGAAAACATTATACATTTTGAAAATGAAAGGAAACTCGGCATGACTTCAGTTAATATCACTCTATCATATAAAAGTGTAACAATAATGGAGGTAGGAACTTGGTATCTTTTCCAACCTTTTTTATTCTTTGAACCTTCTATTGATAACCATCAGGAACAAATTGTTATGGACAGCTGGTCATCCAGAATGACCTTCTGTATTCTGGTATGAATTTGGTATGCCTCAGTATGTTTTGAAAGGGTGAGAGAGCAGAATTTATTTCTGGTTCCCTGCTTTTTTTTTTGTCCCAAACACAAGAGGTGCAGAATTTGATCTAAAGTTGTCTGTCAAAGGTTTATGGTCTAGAAGAAAGCACGTACAAATCTGTAGGCGCTACACTTGGTCTGATGTGACTTAACTTCCAAGTAGTTTGGGTGAAGTGCTTCAAGGACACCAGGAACAAGGTTGTTTGAAAGACCTGATTCTTTAGATTTAAGGAACTACAGCATCTAGGCAGTTGATGATTCCTTACATGTGCTCTTCTGGTCTTCTGATGTAGCTCTGCAGAGAGCACTGCCACACCTAGCCCATTATTACTTCTAAACTAAGCAGAAGAAATGGACAAACTTACTGTCTGAACGGACAAACTTACTGTCTGGTCTTTCAGACCATAGCTGGCCTGAAAATAGACTTCATGTGTTATCTACGTGTGTCTCTCCCTGCAATGCCTAGAAGTTCTCAGGATGTTTTACAGGGCCTGCTGTGGTGTGGGCATAAATCAGTGCAGACATACACAGCTTATTGCCATTGTGTCTAGTTCATTTCCAGCTACCTCTATCCTTGGTACAGCCTTAGTTAACAAAGTTCTCTTGAGGTGGGCTCCTTTATTAGCCTCATGCTGTTAAAGTCAGTGTCCATGGATTATGGGGCAGGTCATTGTAATTGATGGCTACTTTCCTGCCTGCACCAATTTTCAGTTTGGTTTTTGATGTTAAAATTCTCCTTAGTAGGAGTAACATAATGGATGTCAGCCACTTAGCTAAAGAGAATGTATACATCTGGGCAGAATATGGTTCCTGTACTTCCATTGTATCTTATCATTCAGTGGTGTTAAGGGACACCTGTGTATTTTGCAAAACAAGCTACAGAAGGGAGTGGCAAGGCTGTCAGAGTTCTTGCTATTTTTGGCATTTTCATATTGAATGAGATTGCTTAAATGTCTAACAGTCATTTGGACATGTTGGTTTTTTATTATGTTTTCAGGTAAGCGTTGCTTCTGACCCTGGGCGCAGAGTTCAGCACAACATGCTGAGTCCTTTCCCAAGCCCCTTCCAGAGCCCATTTCGGAGTCCAATACGTAGTCCTTTTCACAGCCCTTTCAAGAATTTTGGACATCCTGGTGAAAAAACAATTGATTTTGAGTGTGAAGATGAGGAAATGAATCTTAATTGCTTCATTCTGATGTTTGATCTAATCCTGAAGCAGGTACTTGCAGAAGAAAAACATCCACATGCAAGGAACACTGAAGTTCTGTAGTCACTTTTGTCTCTCCTGTATTGATTCTCTTTCTGCTTAGGGCCTGGCATTGATTCTTTTGATTCTGTATTGATTCTCTTTCTGCTAAGGGCCTGGCATGAAGTGTAAGGCATTTAAATCCCTGTACAGCTGTCATTAATCTTTATCTCTATAGAAATTTTAAGTTCATGTTCAAAGAAGTTCGATACTCCACATTCAAGTTAGATACTAACCTGACACTAGTGAAAGGAACTTTTTCTTGGAGTTTTGTTTATTTTTACAGATTAGAGGCAGAGATCTGTTGATAAGCTTAGGTTAGATACATAATTTTTGAATAGCTGAGTTTCTACATTTTGAATTCAAGGACAAGTGTTTTGGATGACAATCTCCAGGTAAAATTAATGGATTCTGTGCTTGAAATTTTCTATTTACTCCAGCTGTTTGAGCTTGGGCCTCAACACCAGTGGCAATTTAAAATTCTGAGTTACAGTTTATTTCAGATTCTTCCCAGTAGTGTAATATAAAACTACTAGAAACGTAGGAAGAGGCAGACAGTTTATACTCTGCCTTTTAAATGAATAATAAATCCTTACTCTTTTCCCTTTCTTTCAGATGGAACTCCAGGATGATGGTGTCACTTTGGGCTTAGAGAACAGCATCTCAAAAGATATAATATCCATCATAAACAATGTGTTTCAGGCACCCTGGGGTGGTTCTCACACCTGTCAGAAAGATGAAAAAGCAGTTGAATGTGGTCTGTGCCAGTCCAGCATTCTGTGTTACCAGCTGGGTTTTGAGCTGCTGGAACAGCTTGCTCCAAAGGAAGAAATCAGGCTTGTGGTAAGTAGAGCAGGAAGGGGTCTGTATTAGTGGTGTTCTGAAAATCCTTCACTATTCTCTTTCCATTGTGCTCAAGGGAGCAACGCTGCACTTTTGGGATGAAGGATTCGGGAGGTTAAAGCAAAATGCCATTGAACTGTAAAGTTTCCTAAGTTTGAATTGATTCAAAGAACCCAGGGAAGATGGCAGTATTCATCCACCATGAACTCTTCCCCCATGAACACTGAAGTGCTATTTCACTTTGGAACTGCATCACTCCAATTCTACTGTGTCTCAAATAAAATATGAAGTGTTAATACTTACCTTTTGTTAAAAGCAAAGAGTGGATACTTTGAAATGATTAATGATTTTAAGTGAATCAGTTGTCAAGTGAGCAAGCCTTAGTTGGAGCTTGACTGTTTGAAATGCTGAGCACTGTGAGAAAACTGAATTTACTTCAGGTTGAGTGTTCAACTTTATCAGACCCAGATATGTACTCTCCAGTCATCATTAAAGTTCTCTGTAGCTTTGCAGAAGAATTGGAGCATTTCCTGTGGTGGTGGTCTGAGGAATTTATTTTAAGCTGGATGTCTATTAGATGTAACTGTTCCATCTGGTAGTTGAGAAGAAGGCATCATTTTGTTTATTCTGATTTTCATTTCCTGTGGTGTGTTAGTAGCAGATTTTTATTAGTTTTTTTTCTTCAGTGGAGGGAATAATGATGCCTTTTTAGGTGTCAGATTTTCAGAATTTCATTAGATATGTATGCTAGAAGTAGATATTTTGCGCATGGTATTCAATAACTTGTGTTGGAAAAATAACCTCATGCCCCTCCAGTACAGACTCTCATCTTAACTGAGAATTAGCAAGTAGGCAGAAGTAACTCCAGGCTGGAGTTTACATTTTCCAGTGTGAAAGTTGTAGAGGTAGGTCCTGCCCCTCAGCTTGTAGCTCCAGAGTAGTGCAGGAAACACCCTACTCCTGTCTGTTACTCCTTTCAGGCAAGGATGACAAGCTTGGTGAAGTATTGCCCCTTTGTTTGAATCTGCCTCAGCTGCAGTATGGATATACAATTTCTGTTAAAGCAATGTCTAAAACACACTGTTTTTGTCAGTATGCATTCGCTGATGCAAAATATTAGATATGCAGGTGATTTGAGTGCACAAATGTACATGGAACTAAACAAAGTCTGCTTCATTTGAGCTCAGTTTGTCACAGCAGATGTAGCTCAGACATCAGGATATGGCCTCATGTAGGTAACATCAAGAAATGAATTTAACTTATTATATTCTTAAAGGAGCCCACAGATAACCTCGAGGATAGTCTTCTGTATACTAGACCTGAGTTTATTATAGGAACTGAAGGAGAAGAGGAAGACAAATCAGCACCAAAGCATGGAGAAAACCCAGGACATCACACAGAGACCACAGAAAATTCTGGTAGGTAGAGGCTGAAAAGGTTATTGCAGTAAGGCTTTAGAAGAAATGCTTATACTCATATACAATACAAGTTTCTGAAGCAGTCTTAAGTTCAACAGTGCAACGTCACTATTTTTATCATGCATTTAATTCTTTCTTAACTCAATAGGCTTTAACTAAGTTGATAGCAAGCGTGACTGTCTCCCAAAAGTGTTAAAAGAAGTCTTGGCTTTTTGAACATATAAAGCAGCAAAAACATTAGATGGAAAGATTAGATTCCATGCTATGCTAACTTCACTGCCTGCAGGGTTAATGTGCCTAGCATTAGTTTATCTCTCATCACCTTAACGTTCTTTAGTTTCATTTTGAATTCATAGATAAAAGAATTTTAATATTGTCTGTAACTTACATTTCTAACAGCGATAAAGAATGACACAGAAAGAAAATTTTGTTATCAGCAACTTCCAGTTACCTTGAAGCTCATATACACTATATTGCAGGTAACATTGATTACTTGTTAGTTTAGTTTGTGTTGTTGGCAAAGTGGTGTCATTGTGTTGAGAGAGGAACATCTGTTTACACAGGAAATGTCAAGGTTTGAAGAACCAGACATTCTTTTTAACATGCTGAATTGTCTGAAGATCCTGTGTCTTCATGGGGAATGCCTGTATATAGCAAGAAAAGACCATCCACAATTTCTTGCCTATATTCAAGACCACATGCTGATTGCAAGGTGGGTTTTAATTGCACATTTTGTCTTCATTCTTGGCTGGTTCTCCAGGTTAGTTTGACAACTAACTTGTTGTTAGTGTCAAAGAATTTGCAAATTTACTATGGCAAATTAGCAAGAATGGTAAAGAAGTGTGGGAAGATTAAGAAACCTGTATAAAAGTTGTTTCACAGGCTACTTAAGTTGTAAATGAAATCAAGGTAACCCTGCATTGTCCATCATGGCTACTCCATTGTGAAACACCTCTTTTGCAGTGAGTCAGAGTCTCTCATATTCAGTAATACATTACCTGAGACTGATGTATCTTCCTGAACTCTACAAAATAAAATAAGGGATGTTGTGGAGGCAGACCATATAAAGTTCATAGGGCCTTAGCATTAAAGCTGAGAGAACAATAGTGTTTCACCTTATTTTTATGAGGGACAGGAAGTTTGTTCACTTAGAATCTGTGAATTGGATTGAAATCTGTGCATTTTAAGATTCTCTTTGGAGAAAGGGACTTTTGCAGAAGACTAGCTGAGCAAACATCAGCATATGATCTTCTGAAATAGTGTTTGTCAGCACTTAACAATTTCACTGTATCAATCTGTATCAATTTCACTGAGCATCTCCCAGGACTTAGGGTTTTAGCAGCCTAGAGAATCTATCCTGAATCTAAATATCAGCAAATTGTGAATATCCGACTTCTTAATTATTTGTCGATGCACATGATTTGTGGTGCCAAGACAGTACATGTGGCTTATGTGGTGTAGCTCGTCATGCTGAAACTCCTAATTCATGGCATAGATTATGTTCCATGGCAGTTGTCTTGAATTAGGCAAACTTTTTCAAAATGAAGTATTTGAAAGTGAGGAATATTTGAGCCTGGATCTTCAAGGAAAAAATGCTGTAGTTGAAGATTTGCAAGTAGCTCTGTGTCCTGGTTTAGGGCAAATTTGGAAGAACTTCCAAAGGGATCCCTCTAGAAAGCAGATTCAAGCGGCCCCTCCCCCTACTGGTTTGGAAAAAGATTTCCTTGGAGAAAAGTGGAAAAAACTGTTTATTTAATAAGCAAAGTATTCACAAGTATTGTTCTGAAGAGATGGCAAATTCAGAAAGTCCTTGCCATGGGGTGTAGCTTGGCTCACTCAGTCTCTCATCAGTCCCTCCTATGCTGGAAAATGCCACATCCCAGGCCTTGATGGGCCACAGGTGTGAGCTCCTGGTGTTTTCTGGGTTTCTGGTCCACAGCAGGGTCAATCAGTTCCAAGACAAAGGAAAATAAAACCACACTCTGGGGAACTTCTCTGCCTCAGCTAGCTAAAAAACTACCTAAAAGCAAAGGAGAGCTCTCCTGCTATTCCTGCTGCAGACAACACAGTCCGTGAGAAGGAAAGATGAAGCTCTTATCTCTGTGTTTTGAATGCAACCACCTCAGACATTCCACTGCTTCTCCTCCTCCTCACCTTCACACTCAGATCTAGTTTTAAAGGTGCAAAACCTATTTCTGGGCTAAACAGATGAACAGGGATACAATTCAGCATCATAAAGTCACCCCAGGACACTGTTTTCCTACTCTGTTTTTACTACAGTCCACTCCATAGCATTCACATAAATGCCCAGCACGGCTCATAAAGATTTTAAATGGAAAGTTCTTTACATTTAGAAGAGTTTCAAGGGAGTGTCTTTATGAGCAGGCTTGCTCTCTTTTGTCTTGCCAGCTTATGGGGAGTTGTGAAGTCTGAGTTCTCTCAGCTTTCTTCCTTGGCAGTCCCACTTCTTCTTCATGCACTTTCTCTTCCTCATGGAGCTGACATTTTCTGGACAATCATAAACAGCAATTTCAACAGTAAAGACTGGAAGATGAGATTTGAAGCAGGTAGGCCTGAGAAATGTACTCTATTTTCTCTTTGTTTCATCTCTGAAGAAGCAGAGCTTTCTCTGCAGTAACTGAGGAGACGTATAGTAGATGATGATCTTTTTGCTGCTTTGGAGAGTTTTGGAGATAGTTTGGTGCTAAACTATGGCACAACAGTGTGCAGTAAAATAGAGGAGAAGACGAGACATTTTGGATAATAAAAATCAAAATTACAACTCTTTCTAGTTATTTTTCATTGTTACTTTCTCAGCTGTGCATATTTCTAGGAAATGTGTATTGATCGGTACATAAACCATTGCCTAAATGAATGTCCCTCTTGTCTTGCTGCTACAGTCGAGAAAGTGGCTGTGTTGTGCAGATTTTTGGATATTCACTCTGTGACAAAAAACCACCTACTGAAGTACTCTTTGGCTCATGCATTCTGCTGTTTCCTGACTGCTGTGGAAGATGTCAACCCAGCAGTGGCTACAAGAGCTGGACTATTACTTGACACCATAAAGAGGCCAGCTTTACAGGTGGGTGCACTGCATGGAAGAAATACATTCCAATGGGAAACTGGCTTTTCACCTGGAGTTCAGAGGTACAACATCACAGTAACTGCTAATAGTTCTTTAGGCAAGCATTATAGGTCTTGGTGCTTGATATATGCACAGAATAGCCAAGGGAAATGATACTGCCCTACCCTCAGCTTAGAATCATAGAACCATTTACATTGGAAAAAATAATATTTATGATCAAGTCCAACCATAAATACTTTCATGACTGCAGTGGATTACTATTGTGTTTGAACTGCTGCAGAAAACTGTAAATTGATTTTTGATTATTTGAAAATAATTAGATATTTTTCAATTAGAAAAATACATTTCTGAGTCTTATGAGACCCTGGTGAGCTCACAGTGAGAAAATATATTTGAGCACAACCAAACATGGTCTTGATCTTTCCAAGATTTACTTAGCCATGTAATTTTATGAATGTGAGAGAGCCTGCCAGTCAGGATTCACATGATTAAATCTAAACAGGTATGTTACCGAGAAAAACAAGATCAGAAAAAAAAAATCTCATTGAACAATTCAGTTCTAGTTTACTCTGGAGAATAGAATAAATATGTATTTTAAAGGGTTCAGGGTTACTGCCTACAAAAAGCTGTTAATATTTGCTAGTTTAACTCCATTTGGTACCTTTTCAAAATAGTTTCCAGAGAACTTGAGTTCAATGACACTGTTACTGAACTTGGGTTCAATGAGACCAGTACTTCACTTTCGTATTCAGTATGTGGGCTTTCTTCTCAAACTTTAATCTTGACACTACGGACAAAATTCCAGTGCGGATAATGTACAGAAGAATTTTGAGGCAAAGTGGTTCTGCTACACTTCACAATGTAATGTTTCTTCCCCTGTTTAGCCTTGGTGATTAATTCTTTTTGTAGTCAAGGGATTGATTCAGTTACCTAAATGTAAGGTTTTTCTCAGACGGGGAGTGTGAGTAAAGGACTTCAATGTTGTGTACCAAATATGCAGTAGGATAGAACATTGCCTGTACTTTTGTATTACTCAAAATCTTAGAAAATTCTACATTCAGAATATGATGCTTATTTATCTCTTTGCATACCTTGCTTTCCCTTTGATATCAGTAGCATTAGTTCTGATTTAAAGGACTTGGTAGAAAAAGGGAGCTAAACCTTGATCCTGCACTAACTGACAGGAGAAGTTATGAGCTTTGACCTCCCTTTGCCTTAAAAAATCCTTAGAAGATCTCATGTCTCAGTTATGTGTTGTTTTCTTTGTTTCCCTTTATAGGGTCTCTGCCTATGCCTTGATTTCCAGTTTGACACAGTTGTCAAGGACAGGCCCACAATTCTTAGTAAGCTTTTGCTACTTCATTTTCTAAAAGCAGATATTCCAGCTTTGAGCTGGGAGTTCTTTGTGAATCGCTTTGAGACCCTGTCTTTGGAGGCACAGCTTCATCTGGACTGCAACAAAGAATTTCCTTTCCCAACAAGTAAGCAGAATTCAAATCAATCTGATTGCTTGTTATCAGCTTCTGGAATTTTAGCTGCCTGCAAGAGTCTGAGAGAGTTGCAGGTCTCACATATATAAATTCTCTGAAATTAGTAATCTTTCAGACCAAAATAAAATAAATTGAAGTAAGCATTTTTTACTTACTGAATACAGATTAGGCTGTATTCTATTGCATCTTTGGGTGTCGTGTTTTGCTCTCACTAGGATGTGATTGCCAGACTTGGATGAATTATGGTCTGGTTCTATGATGATCTGCCACCCACATTAACCCACTTGTTCCACTGTAGAAGTTCTAATGCTGTCAGATTTCCCATTCTCCACATCCCAGATCATGCCCAGCCCTGTCCTGTGGTGGTCTGTACAAAGTCAGCCCTAGGAGTTGTTGAGGAGTTGACCCTCAAAAAAGTCCTAATTTATGAAGCACATCATGAAAGATAGATGGACTCCTAGAGCCAGTGCTCAGTTAACTGTTTTTGCAGTGACAAATGTTTTTAAATGTTTGTCCTGTTCATACTTGGTTTCTTGATGAGACACCAAATCTCCTTCCTTTCACAAGAGAGGTACTAAAAATTAATTAATACATAATTTTTTTGAATGCTGAATAATTGAAAACTTCCTAAGCTAAGTGATGGCCCATGAGTCGAATCTATTTCCATCTGATTTTCTGGGAGGAGATGGGAACAACTGTTTGAACAGTGCGTGTTCCCTCAGCAGCCTAATGCTTCCTTCTACTTTTGCATGGAGCCCGGTGCCTAAAAAAGTCTAGGAGCTGTGACTGTTCCACAGGAGAGGAGTGGAACTGCAAAGGTGTTTTCTTCTCCATATGTGAGTAGCTTGATCCAGTGCTTGGAACTGCTGCTGTGGCCTGAGGAGGGAGTCGTGGCACTAGTTTCTAACACCTCTGGCTGTAAATGCAGGGCAATAGCTTTAAACAGGAATATTTTGGAGTGATTTAAAATAAGCAGAAGATACTTTTCATATTTCTTTTTAACCTTTCTCTTTGCCATTTCAAAGAGATGGATGATGCAATGGATGGGCTCGCTGACTTAGTCACTCAGATGATTAAACTCAAAGGGTTCCAGTGCATTATGTATATGAGTATGGAAAAGTATTGGTGATGCGATTAAGACATGCAGTGATATTGCTGATAACACCACTGTAACTCCATAATCAACACTCACAGGTTTTTTGAGTTCCAAATCAGGATGGTAGATGCAGGCAGAACAGGAGGTTAGTAAGGCGAAACTAGAGGCCATGGTTAGATATGAGTGCACTAAATGTGGTCCATACTAGTGAGACTTCTGCACTTTTAAATAGGGGGCACCTCATATTAGCCTGAAATTCAGTTTTTGGTTTCAAGACTGTTTTTGATCAAGTAACAGCATAATTTTTTGACATAGTTATGCCTTTTGGGGTTTTATGGTTTTCAGAATGAGAGCATGCAAATGAGTACCTTGCAGATAGACCCCATGGGCCCATTTGAAACTTCCTTGGCTTGAGTGGCATCCGGGGCCCAGTTGCATTTAGCATTTGGTGGCAGTAGGATGTCCCCATGCTGTGGAATGAATCCTAACTTGGTCTGTTGCATTTGCAAAGCTATCACTGCAGTCAGGACAAACGTGGCCAACCTCAGCGATGCGGCGATGTGGAAGATCAAGAGGGCTCGTTTCGCGCGGAACCGCCAGAAGAGCGTGCGCTCCCTGAGGGACAGCGTCAAGGGCCCCGCCGAGTCCAAGAGAGCGCTCTCCCTTCCAGAAACACTAACCACCAAAATTCGTTGAGTATCCATTCATGTTTTTGTGACACACCTGTATCTTCTCTCTCCCCTAGAATCATATCCTGTTGATGGGTACACATTGGAGTGGTCAGTATTTTTCCAACTCGGATGGCAAATTTAGGTTTTTGACTGCTTTGGGCATTACTCAGATAATGACAAGTTAGTGAGTTTGATAAAGAGCATAGACATTGTGTCTACATATGTCTGTTTAAAATGCCAGAATAAAATTCTCCAAGATTAGTTCATCTTTTCTAAATCTTAATTTTTATTTGTGGCTAATATGCAGTGGTTTTGTCTTAAATAGGTACAGATTTCACAGAAAAATTCCTCTATTACTAATATATTTATTAATTATAATTTTTAATTATAATTATTAATCAGTGCATGCAGCATATGCTAGATGTCTTAAAAACAGCTCTAATGTCTCAAATGAGTTTTTGAATATATTCAAAATTCTCTTCTTAAGGAAGAAATGTCCATGCAACACATCCTTCCTCCCAGCTTCTACAGGAGGACCTAGGTGCTGGAAAACCGTACGATTGTATGCAGTGCCATACATATACCTTTCCAAGCAGAAATAAAGCTTTCCTGTTTTCATTTAGAGAATTTTGCAAACACATATTAGTCTTTGTATTTGAATTGGACCTCTCACATTGCTCTTACCCATATAATAAGCTGATAAAACTTTTGAAACTGGGTGCTAGTGAACTATTCACTTAAAAGGTAATTTTCTTTCCAACACTGCAAAATATATTCATTCCGACACAATCCCCTCAAATATTTTGGGGTTCTTATGTAATCCTTCATGACAAATTACTGATGCTGCACAGGGACTCCTGTGTGCTGACTCTTGTACCAGCAAAATAAATGATGGAGAAAATTACAGTTACAGAACATGGTACACAAAATCTGTAGGGCACACAAGTGACATATTCCAAGCAGTTACACTCACTGCCTGACAACAGTGCATGAGTAAATGAACATAAATGTGCTAGCACTGAATGTATGCTGAAGTGTAAGATGTCAGTGCTACCTTATTAAACAGAATTGCTCTTGTTTTTTTTTTTAAAGCTGTGAGCTTGACCAGACATGAGCAGTCTGCACCAGCACTTGGAGGTACACCAGAGCAAACACCAGGTGGGTGAGACAAAGGAGGTGTGTTTTGATGGACAGGAAGGCTCTAACTCTGATTTTCTTGCTGAATCGTGAGATAAACTTACACAAGATGGAAGTTGTCTAAATGGCAGAGTGAATCACATCTCAGCATGGTTCCAGAAAGTGTAAATTGAAACTTTGCTCTCAATCTGTACTGAAAGCTGCCTCCAGTTGTAAATAAGATATTGGAGTTGGGAGGAGGTTATTCAGAGTCAGTCAGCTATGCCAGCAGTGCCTCACCCTCCTGTGTTTGATTGCTCACAAGTAAATATTTGCTAGACTGGCCCCACGGGTCACCTCTTTTGAGTCTGATCTTTGAGTCCTTCAGGTTTAAAGACAACAGACAGAATACTTTTGCCTGCCAGTGCTGTATATTACACTTGTCTCCTCTACATGCTTATAGATATCTCAAGTCTCCCATATTTTGTATTTACTGACATTTTCTGAAGGTATCACCTTCTGTCAGCCTTCTGTAGAATAGGTAGCACAGCAGGATCCAAGTAATCTCTCAATAATTGTGGCTACTGACAGTTACTGCTCTGAGTGCTGTGTAGACTGATGATTTGGAAGTGAAAAGACGTCAGATTCAGATCTTTTCATGTTCTGTCTTCAAGACTAGGAATACTTCCAACAGATGCAAATTCTTAATCAATTCCTATTCGATGATCAGCTGAAAGGAAGATACCTTGTCACTGTGGGAGCTGACTAAGCTGTGAAATGAAATAGGGGAGTTTCTGAGTTAGCAGGATATAGCCCTGCTGTGCTAGCCCAGTGAGAGCTGGCAATCAACCAGTTCCTTACAGAACATATGTGTGGGTTGTCACAGGCTCACAGAGGGAACAAGCGACATCATGATGCAATAAACAGGTATATCAGTGGATAATTATTCTTCATTTAATTGCACCAACCACCTGCTAAATACTGGGCTTAAAGGAATTTGTTGCATAAGAAGTGTCCGTCTCACAGTAGGCATTGTTAGCCATTATGGGTTTATTAGGTGTATTTTGGTATTTCTATACTTTACTTTCCAAGCTTAGGTAGTTCATCACCTAGGTTAAAACAAAGTTTCCACTAAAAATGTGTATATAAAATGTTTCATGTAGCTAGTAACTACTGATCTCAAGAAAACTCTGATAATATGATTCAGAATATGACTGATGACTTGTGAGCTAGAAGACTAATTACTGTCCCTTTTCTCCTGCCCAATATTTATTATTTCTTCCTGAAAGCTTAAATGCTTGTAAAAAATTATTTTTGTGGTTTGTTTCAGTTTTTAATGCTGCATTGGCAGTACTGAGCATATCTGATTTGGCTGAGGAACTGACTGACTCCTGAACGGAGGATGTACATCTGTTGTAGAAAAACATGTATTTTATACATAGCCCTTGAACAAACTAGTTCTCATGCTCATCTGTTCTTTCTAGATCTAAAACAGGCATCCTTGCACAGTCCAAATGCAAGCTGAATTCAGTGTGCATTCTGTATGGATTAAACACCAGGATCATTTGTTCCTGGTGTTTAATCCATACACAAAACTATTCTTATATATTATTTGTTCCTACGTCCTCTACAGTATTCTGGATAGTCAGTGAGAGAGTTTCATTGATAGGTTGGGGTGATGAAGCATGATGTAATTCTTATCTGATGCTTTATGTTACATTGTGATATACCTTAAAGTACTTTGAAGGTAAAGGGGTCTGATATAAGTGGCACATTAATAAAGAGATGAATCTTTGGACGTAAGGCTAGATTGAATTCAGGCACGGAGGCTGTGTATTACCTGGCTGTCTGTGTGTTTGGTGATGTGAGAAGGTTGAGATGAGGGTTGGGGAGGATACGTGTGTGTATATACCTTGTATAGGCACATACAAATACACATTAATTTTAAGGGATAAAAGCTACCTTAGCCACTGTAAAGACAGAGCTGTCTTGGTTTTGCATTCCTAGCTTGGATCTAAACAGCCTCAGATAATAATAGGAAACCCTGTATCTTGTGTTGATGAAATGAATGTTTAGTTCAGGCTTGATATAACTTAAGACTCATTCCAGACAACAGAAGAAGTTTCCCAGACTCTAAAGATCTATTGATTAAACTACAAAAACTACAGTTTTTGTAGTTTTTAACAAGTAGTTCTCCGTTGCTGGTTTTTTGCAGGTTCCTACGTCAGAAATAAAAATGGGGTGACTGACATTCCATAGACTTGATCCTTAGTAGAGCTATAAGAAACAAATCAGGGTGAAGCTCTATTCACTCTATCCTGCTGTATAATTTTCCCTGAGGGTGAAGTATGAGAGATGAGATCTTTAATGCATCAGAAAGTGTAGCAATATTTCTGGAAAAGAAAAATGTCAGGAAAAGTCCTGGGAAGTATATGTTAACTAGTGTTAGAGTTATAAAACACTTGCACAATTAAACATTTTATCACTGAGCTTCTAAATTATATTATTCAACAAGTGAAAATAAAATGCTTTAATATTTTCACATTAATTACTCTTTGAATTCTATTTGGAGAACCTGTATTTATTTAGACCCAATGATCTTTTCATTAATTTCACCTTATCTTCTTTATTTTATTGAAAAATCTCACAACATGTTATAAAGATGAAAATAAATAGGGATGAATAATACAGTCAGATATCATCCTTATGAAAATTGTGTCTTTATGATATAATTCCATGGGGAAATTTTAACCTGGGTGTAATATTATATAAGAATATAAGATAATTTCTCAGTTTATGTCCATGAAGCTGGTTACTTTCTGTGTACATTTTTGAAGCACTTCTGAAAATGTTTTTTGCTTCATTTCTGATTCTAGTTATTTCAGAATTCATTGTTTTCTTTTTGTATCTGCAAATCTTGGTCCAGCAAAAGCTTGGGTAGAGAATTTCCATTTTGAAGGAGGGTTTTAAAGTGAAAAATCCCAGTGAAAAATGTCTGAAACAAAAAATATTGTATGACATAAAGTTCATTATTTCTTCTAAGCCAAATAAGACCAAAAAAGGAAAGTTATTCTTAACAGAAGTGAAAATTCCTGCCCCCTACTTAGTTTTAATTTTCACCTGTCATAGAAATTACAGCCATCTCCCATGCTTTGCAAAACAGCCAAACAAACCTTGTTCATCCACCATTATATTACAAATGCAACATACTTTAAAATAATTTTTAAAAATTACAGACATTGCAGTTTTTCTTCTGAAGAACATGAGACAGATGTTGTTGTACCAGCAAAGGAGTCCTTGGTCATAATAGCATATCACATTGAAAATATGGGTAAATTAGAATATTAAAATAACACTATTTATTTACAAGTTTTATGTAGTAATACAAGTTATTTAAGAGAAATACAAATCCGTGCTAATAGGGGAAGTCTTCATTCTTTGTTTAATCATTATTTGGTACAATTTTTCATATTTCCTACCGTTGCCATTTTGTACATTTTCCACTGGCAAAGACTGATGTCTGTTAATATTTACTGAGGAAAGACTGATACCCATACCTGATGAGAATTTGGTGGCAGTGAGATTTGATGGATGTGGAAGAATGATAATGTTCAATTTGGTGGAAATGCACTGGGATGGGAAATAAGGTGCTCCACTAAATATGGGAAAGCTGAGAAATGGAGTTGAGTGTACACAGTAGGTGTTTCTGTGCTGTTGGACCTGAGGCAACAGAGGAACAATGTCTCAGAAATGCATGCTTGTCTCCTGCAATTTCCTTGTTTGTATTTGGGCAGAAATGGAACAGTGAACTCAGGAAAAAAAAATTCTGGTGTGTTCTGTACCCCGTTTTTTTGATTTACAGAGTTTACACAATGTCCTCTAGTGTCTGATATCAATGTCTCTTGTGCCCATAGGACAACCTTCCCCAGAGAATGATAACACAATAAAAGACCTGCTGCCAGAGGATGCTGGGATTGACCACCAGACTGTCCACCAGCTGATTACAGTGCTGATGAAGTTCATGGCCAAGGATGAGAGCAGTGCAGAGTCAGATATCAGCAGCGCTAAAGCTTTCAACACCGTCAAGCGCCACCTGTACGTCCTGCTTGGCTACGATCAGCAGGAAGGGTGCTTCATGATTGCACCCCAAAAAATGCGTGTCTCAACCTGCTTTAATGCCTTCATTGCTGGAATAGCACAAGTAGGTGAAGGCACTAACTAGTTTGTGCTGCTATTTGTTATTGCCTGTTGAAATAATGGTATATTCTTTATAGCAAAATAATGGCTGGATGGGGTAATCCTACTTAAAACTTCAGCACCTTTTCAGCTTGTGAAAGAATTTCTTTCCACTGGTAGTCTAAAGTTGCTGCATCACTGGCAAAGAGATTATAGTTTTGTGTGCATGGAGGCATGCAAATACTACCACTGTATGAAAAATTAGAGACTGCTTCTAACCTCTGCCTTCTTTCACTAGCCTTTGAATGCCCTACTTTCCTCATGAGTATTTCCTCCTTTCTTCTTTAGGAAGACCTGGGATCTGTGCGTTCTTGTTTTGTTTCCCTGTGTGAATGGTCTGTGAACTCTCCAACATTCTTCACTTTGTAGGAGGCTCATTTTTCTTCCTTACAGTGCACCAGGATTTTCTGTTCTCCCTTTCCTAGGGAGTGCAATTGCCAACATGAACTTTTGCCTGTATTGCTATATTAAATGTCCAAGCACATCCTTGCCTTGTGCCTTCTTTCTCCATCTTGTAAGGAGGACCATAATTCTCTACCTCACAAGGCTCTTCTAGGGCTCAATTAATTCGCACTGATAGAGCAGTGGGTCATACTGGGCTGAAAATGTTATACACCTGCAGAATATTCCTATTTGCAGTGAAGCAGAATGCTTTTTCCTTATCACAGTCTCTCATTACCTTAGGGGAAAAAGAGGGCTGTGATTTCAGATGTCCACTGTAACTTTCAAACATTGCTCAAAGCTATCCTTGTCTCTTCTGGATCTGCAATTCTTGCCAAGATTTTCTGGTTTATGCATTGGAATCTGTGATTTTTTAAAAGTTAAATGTGATGTTGATGGTTGGATAAACTTTCACAGCTGGGGAGATGTCAGGTACATCCATATTTCAGGAGGCAAAATAGATGGTGTTAATGCAAACTGGGTAGCTGCAAATACATCGGGTTCCATTGTCCCAGAGCACCATGGCTCTGTGTTAATCATCTTTCATTTGTGCACTTTTAAATTAAAGAGTGTAAAAGGAGATTCAAACCTGTTGCCCCTGAGTGCCTGGAAGTGGCAGTTTAGATCACAGGGCAGCATCTTCCACATTTGTGGAAGTGTTTCCAAGTGTTTTTCAAGTTTGCAAGCCCAAATTTCAATGATTATAATTGGCCTGATTATCAGAAGTACTCCTTGCTCCAGCTGTAAATATCAGCCCCTGCCTTTCTCTTCCACCTTTAAAATGTCTTGTGTGAGCCAAATTCACCATTTGTGTTTAAGAGCTTTATAATCGAATCCTGGTTCCTCTGATGTCAAAAGGAGTTTGAGAGCTTCAGCAGGCTGGGGTTTTCCTCTGTGCAGCAGACATCAACTTTAATTTGTATTTTGGGAGAACTCTTTTTTTAGCTGTAGGGCTGCTTTGTGTTTGGAATCACCTTTGCTTCAAGAGAAATGCCACTTGCAATTCGAAGATGTGTTTACAGAGTGAGAACTTAGTACTGAGCTCTTGAGAGATCTATTTCAGTTAGTCTTCTTTCCCAAGCCATAAATACTTGCTTTACTCGGTCAGCTCCATAGAGGCTGGGATTAGGTTGTCTTGCTGGTTCATTGATTTTGATTCGAGCTTGGTTCGAGTGGACAGTTCAATTAAAAAAAAAAAAAAAAAAAAAAAAAAAAAAAAAAAAATCAAATGTCTCAGTGTTTTTCACCGTGAACTCCGAGTGTTTTGGATTCCCGGAGGCGCGGGGCTCTCTGCAGTGGCGGCGTTTACCCGCGCGGTGGCGCTGTTGCGCAGCGCGTTGGCCCGGCGCGGGCTTCGCTCCGCCTCTCCCGCGGCTTTCATTCCTTCATTCCTTCATTCCTTCATTCCTTATTTTCCTGTGGCAACTTGTAAAATGCCTCTGCTCAGCGCCAGGCATGTTTGCGTTATAGGATGTGCCCCATCAGGCAGTGCTCTGTCTGCTTTGTATGGATGAGCTTTTCCTAATCGTACTGTTAAACTATCACTTCCTGAGGGAACATGGCGTTACGGGGTAGGACCAAATTTGGTGAATATAAATCATGTGTTCGACTGGCTCACCCTACATGGATAGACACGGGATTCATCTGTTTAGCTCTACACATGCAACACAAGTATTTGAGACAGCTGCACATCAAAACGGAGAATTTTACAGGGAAAAACTTCTAGTCAGCTTGTTCAGGAGAGAACTTGTTCAGAGAGACCACGAGTTTAGTGTTTGTAAATTAGTCTCATCTGCTTGTTCTAATAAAAACAAAACAAAACAAAAGAAGTATAGATGGTCTGTTTAGATGTAAGGAGCTGCTGATAAAATTCAGTAAGTCCACTGAACCTTCAGGGGAATGTTAGATCTTGGGAGTTGTGCTGGACTTTCCTTGGCCTGCTGTTACACCTTCCCGGGTGTCAACCAGTGTAAGGCAGCATCAGACCCAAGGATTTTGTGGAGCCTTGCTGTGATCTAGTTTAACTGCTGTTTTCAGCATGTGTGATTTTAAAAATAGCTCATGTTGGAAGACTGATGGGGAGATTATGAAAAATGGCATTGCAATTTCAAGTGAAAACACAGTTGTGCCAGGGTAGTGGGAATATATGGCTTCACTGCACTTTTGAATCACTCCTAGGCTTCAAACCACTGGCCCCAAATAGCATGATGCTCTTCAAAGGTCATGGTGGAGGTAAGGCATATGACTAACAGTAATCAGAGCAACCTGTCTGCAGCAACACCACTACTTAAGATTGATGAGCCTTTTATTTAGAGCAAGATATTTTTCATTTGCTTTATTCTTGGATCCTTTAGTATTTATGTGCTTAAACTTTCTAACATAGTAGACACCTTTGGTGGAGAGTGAGAACCTAGTGTCATTACCTGATTCCAGAACCTGGGGCTTAAAAAACCCTAATGCTTAATGTCGCAAGCCTACTGAGAAAAAAGTGAAAACTGCCAGTACAATGCTAAAATGTTAATGCAAAGCCTCCAAATAACCAAACTACTCAACCCCCAAAACTCACAAGTGCATCCTGTCTGTTAAACATGGGATATACATGATATGGTTTTGTGTATTGAAGCATGATCAACTAGTGCTATTAATACAAGGCTATTTCAGCATAATATATTTTATGAACTTGCCAGTGTATCTTAAAATTTAAACTGTGCTGGATGAAAGGCTTTCAGAACACATTTTCTTTGTTTTGTTCTGCCTATCTGGCTAAAATGAGAAGGTGGCAGCTGGCAGAAAGCTTCTAAATAGTAGTGAGATTTCCTTAAAACCACTGATTTCTTTTCACTTACCTAATAGCTCAACTGTATTAACGATTTTGTTTTTTAACATCAGTGGATTTGGTTTTGGTGAGGTAACTCCTGTGTTCTTTTCAGGTGATGGACTATAACATCAACCTGGGAAAACACCTTCTCCCCTTGGTGGTGCAGGTGTTGAAATACTGCAGTTGTCCTCAGCTAAGGCATTACTTTCAGCAGCCTCCTCGCTGCTCTCTCTGGTCCCTCAAACCTCACATTCGGCAGATGTGGTTAAAGGCTCTGCTTGTAATTCTCTATAAGGTGAGTGGTCTTAACAAGACACTGTCCACAGAAAAATTTATACTTCAATTTGAAATTTGTTACAGGGAACACCTAAATGTATGGCGAGTGAATGGAACTGTAAAGGACCATTTTCTTTGATATGATTACTCACTGCATTTAATTTCAGTGTATGAAACAGTTAGGATTTAGTCTGTGCTACTGACTTCCTCTGTGCTTCTGCAGTCTTTATTGTCTTTCAGGTGTTTACCTGAGAAAGGAAAATATGGATAATAAAATAGGAAAATGATGTGTGAAATTCCAATGAGGAGTATTTGGTGTAACTTAGAATTAGTTTTAAAAAAACAGTTGTGTTTAAATGGGGGAGTGTGTCAGTTTAGCAGTTTGTATTCAGCTGAGTGATGCTTTTTAGGAAATGCTGTTAAAATGTAATGCATTTATGCACTGAAATGGAGCTGTAAATACTTTTGATATGCTTAACAAATTTTTAGCAGGTCTATAGGGCGTACAAGGAAGTGCAGACACTAAATGTTACTAATATGGACTTTTAATATTTTATTAAAATAATTCTGTGTACAAAGCTGACAACAGTCCTGCTTCTCATTATATATTTGTAAATGTATAATCAAGGGAAGGCAAAGGGCATCCTGTTGACAATATTATTGTAATTTTTCTGTTTTACTGCCTAAATGTTTATCCAAGAAGAAAAGTTAGTTTTTAAGCTGAAGTTTTTCTCTTTTGCTGGCCAGTACCCCTACAGAGACTGTGAAATCAGCAAGATTGTACTTCACCTAATCCACATTACAGTCAATACCCTCAACGCTCAGTATCACAGCTGCAAGCCCCATGCAACTGCTGGTCCTTTGTATAGTGACAACAGTAACATAAGCCGATACAGTGAAAAGGAGAAAGGTACTTTTAACACTCTAATTTGTATGAGAGTCATTGGTTTAATTCATTAAGTCTTGCAGATGTTGTAGAAATGGGTAAATATGGTCTGAATTTTAGAACGTAATACTTGGAATTGAGTCTGAAATGTGACTTACCTGACCAGGATAGCCAAGTATAGTAAGAGACATTCTCAGCTGCTCTGTAGGCTGAGCATAGCACAGTGGTCTCATATCTCTCAGGAGAGTGTATCTTGGTCTTGATGGTTCAGTCACCATGTCTGCATGGTCCTTGGCCTTTTCTATGGCAGTGTTAGCTGATCCTGCAAACACACAAAGTGTGCAACCAGCCTGACACCACATTCTCACTTAACTTTGTAATAACATGAAATAGCAGCAAATAATGATACAGGGAAGAGAAGGCTATGAATTCAGTCTGTAGTTTGCTGTTCTCTTAAATCAGCTGAAGTTGACAAGGTTAATGCAAATGTGTAGGTGGATGCAGAAAGGCAAAAGAATGGTTCAGTACTTTGTGTCTGATTGTGAGCTCTGTATGTGCTTGCTAGGTGTAGCAGCACTACTGTGGTGAGGTGAACTGGTGTAAGCTTGGGGGTTCAAATGCCATGGTGTCACTGAGTGTAATTCCTTAGGTTTGTGAAGTTAGTTATGTGACACCTATTAATGATTAACAGTTCTTTTGATATTCTGTAGCCTTCTTTCAGCTATTTTGCCCTTTAGCTGCTTATTTGCTGTTTGCATCTTCCCTCTCAAATAGTCTTAGTGGTATGCAGCAAACTGCTCTGAAGAAAAATCCAAGAAACTCTCTTGTTTTCATGTCAGTACCTTTTCCTCTTTTGCTGCTTGTTGGTTGTGAAAAGATGTCCAGCAAAACAAGAGCACAACATTTTGTTTGCCTGAACACCCTATTACTCTGCTCTAGTAAATTAAAGCAATCTTAATGTGGATTTAAACTATATATTGCATAATCTCACTCAGTTGGACATTTTGTATTGCTAGTGGAGGGCTAAGAGACAACCGTGGCCTTACCATGAATTTGTCTTTGTTTTGAGACAAGTTAAAGACTGAATTCATAATGACTTACTAAGGCATTTATAAAGTGCATTAACTTTCTGGATTGATTCTGAGACATTTAAAAGACAAATTGAGGTGCCCAAGTACCAAGCTTGTCCAGTACTGGTTCCTTGGGTGGCCTTGTGTCTCAATTCAGCATTGTTTCCATATGTTTACAGTAAGGAGAATAATATTTACTTGCTTCCCAAAGCTATTGTGAAGGGCTTTGGGCTGCACAGAGGTAAAGGAGCATAAATGGGCAAATTTTACTCTGTAAATACTTACTTAACCATAGGGCTTGTTCTCCTCCTTTGTGGAAGGGCTGCAGAAAAAGGAGGATGCAGAAAAGTTTTCTTTCACCTGCAAAAAGCAGCCAATGTAATTCCATAGGGACTTAGAAAGTTGAAGCCTTTTTCACTTTTTCTAAAGAGACTTGTTTAATTCCTGGTCAGGTTGTGTGTGTGTGTTGCTGTCATCATCAGAGGTGGTGTTTAGATAGTGAACAGATGAGGATTTTGTTGTCAGGCAGCAGAAATTCCTGTGCTAAAGATGAATTGCCCCACTATTGAACTTTTTTCCTAATGTTTCTGGCAAAGTTTGTTGTGGGGGATCATGAGTGTTGTGGGGATCAAGTGTACAGAGCGCTGTAGAACTGATGTTAAATATTGTAACAAGATGCATTTGTTGCTAAGGGGAAGAAGAACTTACCCATAGGACATGACATTAAAAGTGATCTTCGAACTTACTAAAGCCAGTTCCTGTAGAAAATCTTACCATCATCTTTGATTCATTTTTCTGGATTCATCATTTCAATTAGGTATCTTGTCCCTGATGCCGTTAGGTGGCAGTTTCATAGTTTCACATGTACTAGCAACTTCCCAGCAATTTCAAAGCAAAAGATATTTATGTCTCATTTAAGTCTTCAGTTTTTGTCCACTCTATCTCTTTGACTTACTTTCCCCTTCCCTCCCAGACAAACGCATTTCCTCTTTGTATTTGCTTGCTAGAATAAACAAGGCAGACTTTATTTTTCTTTTGAGTGCTCTGTTTTCTTTAGAAAACATTTGTTTACTGTGTCCCAGTAGTGTTTCTTATTTCCTTGGAGATGAATCACTGGATATAGAATTACAGAATGATTGCACATGATAGATATGGTTTTTTTCTTTCTTTTTTTTTATTTCTGTTTTTTTTGTTGCTTTTTTATTTTTTAATAGCCATTTCGTACAGATGATATGGTGCTTTTTTGATGGATAAATAGATTTGGATCTTTCTTTCTCTTTGCCATTTTCATCTGGCTGGTCTCAAATCAGGGCATAATGTTTTGTTATTACTATTTAGGTCAATAATTCCATAATTCAAACTCTTAGGTCTTATTCAATGACTATTATCATTATCAGCTTCCCAAGATGATCTATTTATTTTTTTTTTCGCTTTCTTATTTTGCTGGTTTATTACTTACTTTGCACTCCTTGCACTAATATCCATCTACTTCAATTTACCCTTTCTCAGTGAGCACTACAGAAGTTGTTTACTCAAGTCAGTGTCCCGATCTAGTGTATTTCTTCCATCTAAAGAATCTCGATTATTATCAGTAGAGAAGAAAAACTTAGAATGGTAAAAACTTTGTTATGCTTTTGTTGCACTGTAACCCATTTTTCATTTGTCTCTGACCTTAACTCAAGATGTCACAAGAATGACAAAATTAAACCTGGGATACAAATTTTCTTGCAAACGTCATTTTTCAGTTCAAGTTTAGTTGACACTAGCTGAGGTTTTGTTACATTTGCTGCTTTTCATTCAAGAAATTGCATTCTCTCAAGAGTAACAACATTTTTTCTTTCTCCAGCAGAGGAAGACAGTGTTTTTGATGAATCTGATATTCATGATACACCAACTGGACCTTGCAATAAAGAGTCTCAAACTTTCTTTGCAAGACTGAAAAGAATTGGTGGCAGCAAAATGGTGAAATATCAACCAGTTGAGATGAATGCTCAGAGAAGTATGAATTGTTTTGTTGGTATAAACTCATGCAGAAATACAATTTCCTACTCATAGTTTCAAGCTACCAACTTTCTTTGTAGAGTTTGTTGCACTAATTTTAATAGAATTACTCTATCTGACTCTGAAGAGCACTCATTTCCCTGAATGAGTTATCTTACAGGAATTTCAAAGTAGGCACTCCAGAGTAAAAATACCTAAAATCAGCAGTTGTTTTCTGAAACACTAAGCTCTTCTGAATTAAAAAACAATTAAGAGGATTTTTTTGAATTTTCTTCAACCATTGGGCTGAAAACTTTTTACTTAAATTATTTTTTTTCCCAGAAATTGATTTTGTTGATAAGGTGGGACTCTACAGTAAGCAAATTTGTTGTTGCTGCTGCAAATACGGTTTTCTGTTGGCAAAAATGGGGTTTTCAAAAAGTAGGAACTGGTTTGATTTCAAATTTAGGTGTCTGGCATCAATAGCCTAAAAAAAGTTGAAGAGATTTTCACTACCACCCACCTGCCTGTTTTTTTTTTCCTTTTAAGTGTTTGCAGAGGGAGGGGAAGTGGTTCTGACTGGAGCAAACACTTAAACTTTTATCACTGGTTTTTCTGCATGGTGATTTGTATGTGGAGTATTTTGAAATATGGGGATATTAATGATTAGGAAAATCCTGTTTTATGTGAAAATATGTAATTCGTAAAAGTAATAATAAAAATGGTGATTGTCTTTGGAAATGTTCTCAATGAGTGTGTTCACATAGTAAAGTACCAGTGCCTGGACTGCCAGCAGGTGCAGCTGTGCTCATTGCCTTCCTCCCCAGGATGAGGAGGGAGGACTGAGTGCTGTGACAGCTGCTGGACCCTCTTGGGTTCTAGGATCACCAGGGAAAAGTTCTCTGATCTCAGGCTTAGTGCTGCAATATCCTCACTGCCAATACTACCCTTGCTTCTTGAATCAGAAGCATCCATTTTAAGCCCTCTCTGCTGCAGTGAATAATAGGTGTACTACATGCAGCCATCCCAGGTATCTGTGGAAATTACAGAATGCTGATGCCACCTCCTTTCAATGCGCAAGGTTAAACAGTCTATCTTCAAGGTACATCTGTCCAGGATGAATAGACTTTGGACAGCATTTAGATAAACTCTACTAACCAAATAGCAGGTTTTTGTTATTATTTGTTGTAAAAATCCATATAATTTGGTTCTGAAGTTAAAACAAAATGTAGGCAATGTTGACTAATACTTGGTTTATATTTGAAATGTCAGTCATGTTAAATTGTGATATAAAAATGAAGGTATCTGCCACAAGTCTCCAACTGAGGTAGTATTAGTTTTTTCTGTTTTGATCAGGTGAAATAGAGCTGGCTGAATATAGAGAGACGGGGGCCTTACAAGACAGCATTCTACGCTGTGTGAGAGAAGAAAGCATTCAGAAAAAAAAACTGCGCTCTCTGAAACAAAAATCTCTTGATATAGGGAACGCAGACTCCCTGCTGTTCTCGCTAGACGAGCATCGCAGGAAGTCCTGCATTGACCGCTGTGACCTAGACAAGCCTCCCGTCCCCACCGCCCACGCCGCGCACAGGCACAGCGACCACGGGCGCTCCCGGCAGAACTCCTCTACCAAAGCTGAACACGTAGACACACAAGAGAGTCTCCCTCACACTGAGAGTTTCCAGGAAACAAAGAGACCCGTCATACCAGAGGTTAGGCTAAATTGCATGGAAACCTATGAAGTGAAAGTGGACTCCCCGGTTAAAATTGCTGGTCCCAAGGAAGATTTAGATTTGATTGATTTGTCCTCCGATTCAACATCGGGTCCTGAGAAACATTCAGTGCTCTCCACTTCAGACAGTGACTCTTTAGTCTTTGAACCACTTCCTCCCCTTAGAATAGTGGAGAGTGATGAGGAGGAAGAAACAACAAACCCGCTGAATGATGAGGTCTCTGGCAAAACCGCTGTTTCATCTCCTTCAACTCCTATCAATGTGTCTGCACTCAGCCTCAGCACAACTCCACTGGTACAGTTCAGCATTGAAGATTGCTCCAAAGACTTTAGTTCTAAAGATACAAGCAACAATGCTTCAGCAGGAATGGAGGAAGTAATTTCCACTTCTCCCAAAGATCAGAAGGAATCTTCAGAGTTAATTAAGCCAGAAGAATTTCACGACATGTCCTCTGGAAACTCGCTAACACTGAAACAGAAAAGGGACCTGCTGCAGAAATCATCTGCCCTTCCAGAAATGTCCCTTGATGATAACTCTGAGCTCAATGTGGAGGAAATGAAACCTAGTGGAACAATTCCAAGCCCAAATGTAAAGACAGTCCTTATTAAAGTCCCTGAAGATTCTGAAAAGCAAACAGAAAGTGATAAACTTGATACCAATACAGAGTCTGACACCGAACAAAACACAGAGCAGAAACAAGAAGGAGAGACTGAGGAGTCAGAATTTAAGATTCAGATTGTTCCTCGCCAGAGGAAGCAGAGGAAGATTGCTGTGAGTGCTATTCAGAGAGAATACCTGGACATTTCTTTTAACATCCTTGACAAGCTGGGAGAGCAGAAGGAGGCAGGTGAGCTCTCTCACCCGATCAAAAGGCTTATTTTTGCATGAAGGTTTTAGTAACAGACCTAAGGAAACATGTATATTTATAGTGTATATTTATATTTATAGTGAGATGGGGGTATTTATAGCATCTGATGTGCCAGCTGAGTGCTTTCAGGTGTTTGTTTCTCACAAGGATTGTGCTAACCATTCAGGTATGATGAATGTGTAAAGGGCCCATTTGAAAAGGAAGTGAAGTTCTGGGACAAAAATACTCATTCTGATATACAAGTTCAGGAATGAAACCCCTTGTCTTCTTTATGCCGGGAGTCAGAAAAATGGTCATACTTCTGTGCCTTTTATCCTGCTAATCTAGTCCATGCTACACTGATTCTCTTTTGGAGTAGTGATTTTTGGCCCTTATTTCTTTTGCCAGCATAAGGGAGTGGAAGGCAGAATGGATCACAAAGTGCAAGGCTGAGCAGACTGTAGACTTCAGAAGTAAGAGCACTTGGAATTAACCACAGGTTGCATTTAGACATAGACATACATATATGGGTTTTTTTTATACACTAAAACCTGTTTATAGCCTTCTTTGTACTGGGTATCCACAAAGTTTTCATGGCCTGTGATTGTTAAAGATTTAAAATCCAAAGATGGGCAATCCTCTGTGTACCCTAAGTTTTTTTTTCAGGTGATTTCAATGCAAAGTTTTGTTACTAAGTTTTTTCAGGTGGAGAGAAAGTCAATTTTAGCTTTTCCTCAGATTCCTGTTGGATCTATCAAACCATTTGAAAAACTGTATGCTGCTGCCTTTTTGATTTCTTGGCTGTTTTGTTTTTTTTTCCCTAGGATTTTTCAGTTATTAGAATTTTACTAGTTTTTTTAACATATTAATGAAAAAAGACAGAATCTGTCAGGCCTCAGTTTTTTGTTGCCATTAAAGTGAGAGGGAATATTTATGATTTCCTGACCTTACTTTTTTCTTAATTACTTCAGAGAGAACCACAGTATATTTTTTTCTTAGGATATTCCACTTTTACAAGGTGAAATTGTTCCATGTAATCATAGTTACACTGTTCCCTTTGTGTTTCAGGCCTGTCGTCCCATTTATGGTTCTAATAAGCTGAAGGACTACTGGAGCTTTATAAAAATTAAAGAGAGCTGAGTGCTTTTGAACCTTTCATATAGAGAAGCATGGTCTTGAAAGAATTGTTCAATTAGACTCAGTGCTTTTTTGACCATTAACAAGGGCCAGTTTTCATGCAGTAATGAACACTGTTACCCTTGAAACTACTTGGAAGGGCTGTCCCAGTTCTGAACTACCACGTGGAACCTTTTTAATGCAGAATTTTTAACTGTGAATCTTCAGGATCAAATGCTAAATCAGCAGCCTCTTGAATGAAAACTGATGACATGTTGGAGTTAAGGCTTTTAAAAGATGCTAAGCTGTCACTTAAACTCGCTTTACATAAGTGGTCTCTTTCTTATTTCCATGTTGGTGGTTCCAATAATCACTTGAGTGGCATCAATATCAAACTCTATGTGCATTTATTAGTTGTGAGTTCTAAAGACCATAGGCAGAATTCTCTTTTAAAAAGTGATTTTAAGAAATAGATCCTGTTCCCCTATAAAAATTCTTATGACAAACACACTGAATCCTTTTAAAACTACTGGGAATGCCAGATGGTGAATGGATGACTGAAATGATGTGAAAACGGCATCTAGGGAGAAGGAAGATAAAAAACTGTTGATTTTAAATGCTGGGAGTTTAAGCACGATTTTCACATGCAGATCCTGCTGCCAAAGGACTCTCAACGCTGGAAATGCCAAGAGAGTCATCATCTGCACCAACCCTTGAAGCAGGTGTTCCAGAGACAAGTAGTCACTCTTCCATATCAAGTAAGTTTATCTCTGGTTTGAGGATTAAAATCAAAGTTGCTGTATTTGTGCATCAGATGTACATAATATATGGTAAATTCCTTCCTCTGAGTTCCTTTGATTCTTCGAAGTACAGATGTTTTGGATATCATTAGAACTGTTAAATCTTTGGTCAGGAGCATTTTAACAGTTAGTAGCTAAAGATTTTCTCTTGGGACATGGCAAGTTTGACAAATGTGGTTTTCTTGAATTTAAAGTAGGTAGCAGCTAAAAGCAGTAATTCACTAAAGCTGAATGTTTATTTTCCCCTGTGAGAAAGCATTGTCAACTGTCAGTGCACAGAAGCAGAAGATGAGAGTCCACAGGGCTGTTACTATGGACTTTGGTACATTTTTTGCTGTACCTTAGGGAAAAAAATCTCTTGCAATTTTTGTAAAATGCCTTGAATACCACTTCCTGAGCTGCTTGCTGAAATGTGGTAACTCTTTATCTGGGACTCCCATAACCATTTCAATTGAAAGTGAACTATGTTGTTTAAAGTAGACATGACAGACACATGGCTTAACTGAGCACATGAAGATAAGATGTTAAGGTGGAGGTACCTTAGAACACATAATAATATTCAGAATGGTGTGTCCATCTAGGTAGCACATCTGAAGGCCAGTGGGGAAGAATTGTGACTGCTAAAAAAGGAAGGGGAAATGACTTCCTTTGATACCAATGAACTTCTAGGTCAGCTCAACTGCCTTGCTGAACTTCAATCTCAGATGCTATAGCAATGTTAAATTTTAGTTTCTGAAATTCATCGTCTGCTGATTTGATTGGAAGGGGTGTCTGGCTTATTAAAGGAAGAATGTTATTTTAGACATGCTAGTTCAGTACCTCCCCGGTTTTCCCACAAGCATCTCAGGTCATGTGCATCTCATAGAGTACGTTTGTTGGCCACCTAATTATACAGATGTCACTTACTAAAGCAGCTGAGGAGGTGCCAGTTAAGACCTATGTCTCTTGTTGGGGCCTGTGTCTCTCTGGGAATGGTACCTATATGATGTTGAGCCTGCATTCCTGTGGAAATATTTCTTTCTTTGTTCTGGAAACTTGCCTCAGTTCCCAACTGCAAAAAGGGATATGAATTCTTCCATTGTGTCTCTTGTACATTGAGGCCAAAATGATTTTAATCTTCTACTATGTATCTTTACAGTGCTGTGCATAGTAGGCCCAGATCAGGACTGTGAGTACGAGGCACTTCTGTAACACAAGTAGATAATATTACTTGTATAGCCAGTGCCTGGCCACATAAAGCATACATCATTGACTGCAACAGGAAGATTGTGCCTTTGGACTTCTCTGTTTATGAGTAGAGAATTCTACAGGAAGGGAAGGATTGACCAGATCAGTAGATAACAAATGCCAGCCACGTTATGAAGGTTACTGATCTTTTAATGGACTTGTTAGGTTTCTTGTAGAAAACTTGATAGAAGAAAACCTCCCCCCATCACAGTATAACTCCAGCCAGCATCCAAGCCCCAGGCAGCCACTTGCTCACTCTCCCACCACCAGGACAGGGGAGAGAACGGGAAGGGTAAAACCTGGAAAACTCATGGGTTGAGATAGACAGTTTACTAGGGAAAGCAAAAGCCATGCATGCAAACAGAGCAAAACAAGGAATTAATTCACTGCTTCCCATAGGCAGGCAGGTGTTCAGCCATCTCCAGGAGACCAGAGCCCCATCACAGGTAATGTGACTTGGGAAGATGAAATTGATCACTCCAAGTGTGTCCCCCCTTCCTCCTTCTTTCACCCACTTGATAAACTGAACATGATGCTGTATGGTCTGGAACATCCCTTTGGTCAGTTTGGCTCGCTTTTCCTGGCTGTGCCTCCTCCCAAACTTCCATGCACCCCCAGTCTCCTCACCCGTGTGGCAGCATGGAAAGCAGAAAAGGCCTTGGCTCTGTGTAAGCCTTGCTCAGCAATAACAAAACATCTCTTTATTATCAAACCTGTCTTCAGCACAGATCCAAAACACAGCTCCATACCAACCACGGTGTCGAAACCAGCTGAAACCAGCACACCTCTCTTTGCCACTAGTTTGTCAGAGGCATGAAAAGTCATATGCTGGTCCAAAGCAATCATCCTGGATCCAACACTGTTCAAAGGCTGGCAACTCTGATTTTTTGGGGTTTAAATGGGTTTTTTTGTAGCCCTCTGGTGGTTTGGATTTTGTCATTTTTTGGGCTTTTTGCCCCCTTAACTTATTATTATTTGAAATCATTGTCATTGAGAAATCAGGTAAATAATCCTGGAAATCCAAACCTGCTCAACAAAAGCCTGATTATGTGGTGTATTCATTAAGTTTTTTTAATTACAATTGCAAAAAGCTGCTAAGAAAATTCAAAGAGATAATTTTCTCTATTTTGACAGTCATCTGCACTCCAAGCAGTCTTTTCAGTTCTAACATTAATTGCTGTTCTTTTATCAGGAAATTCTATGCTTGATAAAATGATAAAGCATCTATTAAAAATCATTACCCTGGAAACGATGGAAATTCTATTTTTCTCTTGATTTGCTGTGAAAGACAGCTGCAATATAACTTTTAAAAGTCAAACATAGAATGGTCTCTTGGTCTGGTTCAATTCTGCAAGTTCAGTTATACCAGAACTGCCTTTCAGAAATGATGTACTTGGGCCAAAAGAAGGAGTTTAAATGCACTTCAAAAGGATATAACTGGAAAGGATGTAATGAGGAAAAACTTAAATACTTCATCTTATAAAATAATTTCAGTGCAGATTTTCACTGAAGTATTTGTTTTGGTTGTTATTACTCAAGGGCTGTATTTGTTTTGTTTTGGTTTTGAGGGAGTACACTACTTCCTCTGAATTTTAAACTCTCTGATAGAAGATTAGCAGAGCAAGTTTAGGAGAAGTCACTCAACCCTTCTTAGCTTTCTGAAAGTTGCAGTTTATCCTTTATCTGTACTTCTTTATCACAATTAATAATGTGAAATGCTGTGTTTAATTTCACAGCTTAGATGGTAACTGGAATTTTAGAATGGAGCTACCTGATAGTTAGTGGTCTTTTTAATGATGTTGAATGTAGTTGGGGATGAAAATGATCATTCAGAGAAGGTTTTACTTTGTTGCCCTTGCTTTAAGGGCCTATTGAGGAAAAAACTTAAACCTATACTTAAGTCAACATTTTAAAAGCTTTCCTGGATACTTGTGTCAGCAGTTTCACTTGTTCAGGCAGGGCCTTAAAACTCTGTCTTTGTACAGTGAACAATGATTTTAGTTTCAATGGTGGAAGTACTGCTCAGGCTCAATTGTCCAAGTTGAATGTATTATACTCATTCAATTTGAATTTTGTTTTTGAATGGAGAAAAAAGTGAGAACATCAGGAATAGTGTATGATCTCTTTCTTCCTCAATTTAATTAGAGAAAATATGTAGAATCATTTAAGTTGGAAATGAGCTTTAAGATCCTTGAGTCCAGCCTAACACTGCTAGTCCATCACTAAGTCGTGCTCCTAAGCACCACATTGATATGAACCAGAACTCTTTAAGTTTTAAGTCTCCTTTATGGTTTTACTTAGAGCATTGTCCAGTGGCACATATCTCATAAATCAACCTTTTCAATGAAGTAAGTTGTTGGATGAATAAAAATTGAATGTTTGTTGCTTGATATCTCTCTGTAAGAAAAATGGCAGTGAAGTTACAGAAGGGTCTCATCTTCAAAGGCTCCACACTTGAGCAGAATGTGCAGGTATTCTGGCTGTGTAGGAGGCAAGCTCAGGTCCTGCCACCCATGAAGGGTGCTGGTGGTACATGGTGTCAGTGAATTTCTTTTCCTTGGGTCAGCATGGACATAGCAGTCCTCCATGCTTTGCTGGGAGGAGTGTGAGTTTCCTTCTTTGGTACGCTGTGTGTGGGTGAGAGTCACGTGTACATTTATTGCCTCTCAGCATGGGAGTTTTGGGGTAGTATCTTAGCACTTCACAGATACCAAATCTTTTGATGGACTTCCATAATGTTTGGAGGCAAAAAGGCACTGACAGTTGACACAGTGAATCCAGGTCTCTTCTGACTGATGGCATTGGGGCCAGAATTGTACCCTGTGTACTTGTGTGAAAGGTGCATGCTGACTTCAGCAAGATCCTTAGAGCAAGCCATCATTGTCATTTCAGTATTTATATCATGCTGGCTTGTAAGATCAAGAAATGAGAGTAGTTCTAAATGTTGTCTGAGCTCCTGAAATCCTTTTGCATTTCTGACTTGCAGCTCAGTTCAGGCAAATGAAAAGAGGCTCTTTGGGAGCTCTGACAATGAACCAGCTAATGAAGAGGCAGCTGGAACACCAGTCTAGTGCTCCCCACAATATCAGCACTTGGGATACTGGTGAGCTGCATTTATTGTTCTTTATTTCTATTTCCTAAACCAATTACTGTGTAACAATCCACTTTAAAAAAAAAGAAAAGGAGTATTTCTATTCTACCATTGCAGATAAGTGATCAGTATCAAGTCAAAAGTGAATCTTTATAGAGAGTACAAGATTATCACCTAGTAAGAGTTGGAATAGTTACATATTTGGGAGGTAGACCCTCGGATACAGTGTTGTCTCTTTAATTGTGCATATTATTCAGAATATCTCCTGGTCTCATTGAAAGAAATGGAAGTATCACTGTTGAATTCATAGGATTTCATCCCTGGTGCATGGAATCATTTATTTGTATGTGTGTTTACCATGGTGTTGGTACACCACAGAGTTGTGCCTTATACCAGCCAGTTTTGTTTCTCTTTAAAGAAGTTTTTACCAACTCATTCTGAACACCTGAAGTTTCTGTTTACTCACTGCTTTTTCTCCTTTTAAGATGAATGCAAAGCAATGAAAATGGAATTAAGCATGTAATTTACTCACTACTCATTTTATTGGTTTTTTTTTTTCTTCTGTAAAACACTTTCAGTTATACCAAATTCATAGCAGATGTCACTAAACAATAAAGTCATTCTGGTTTATCAAAATGCTAGATATTTAGTGCCCATTTTGATGTTAGTGACATTACAAAACTGTGCTTCTCAGGAATTTATCAGCAGATCCAGATGCATCTAGAGAAAGGAATGCTTAAAATATTATATGGGACTTAGCATGCTGAATGAATGTCTTACCATCAGCCCTGGACAGCTGAGTTGAAATTTTTGGTTAATTTAGTCTTCAGCATCAAGTTCCATCAAAGTAAGTTGTGTAGCTGAAGAGGGGCTAAAGATATGGTGCATAGTTCAGGATTATCCTTTGTATTCCAGTCTGCTGAGTAGCATGCTCAGCATGAGACCCTTAAATCATAAAGGTCAGAATTTGCCAGTGGTAACAATGGGGGTTTTGTCCTATCAGCAGGTAAGTTTATTAATGGAAGAGACTTAGCTGGATCACCTAGTCCCTCAGGGTTTTAGAGATTTTTTAGAGATTTAAAAGTTATTGCCTTTGTTCTGCAAGGAGTACTTAGCCTGTGTTCAAACTGAACAGGTCAATACTCAATACTGTTCAGAGTCTGTCTAGTTAATCCTGTTCCAAATCTAGTAGCTTTCTTCACAACATCTATGAGTTTTCCTCCCAATATTCAATTCAGCTAAAGGCCTTCAGGCATGGAGAGGCAAAATGGAATGTTCTTTTCTGGAAAGCTTTACATCTCTCAGTTTCTTGTTCAACCACTAGCTTCAAAGTAAAAATTTTATTTGGACAGTGTTGTTTTTTTTGGGTTTTTTTTTAATTTATCTTTTCAGAACAAATCCTCTGTGTGACTGTTTGTAATTTCAATGTAACACCACAATTTTAAGACTCATTATACTCATGTATACCAACTAGGAAGTAGTCTCGTCCCACATAAATATATGATGTGTTTGGTCCATGCATCCTTTATTAATTTATTTTTTTATTACCTGGGTAGGTGTCATGTCTCTTCCATTCCCATTTCAAAGCATTCTTTTCCCAAGCTTGCTGTCTGTAAAAAAAAGAAATCATTTTGTGCCTGTCTTCTGTCAGTACAAACTATATCTTGTGGTGTCTTGGTATTTCTAAACATTTGTTTCGTTCTCTTTTTGTGGCTCATATATTCCATATCTTGTAGAATCTTTATGGCTAGCACTTCCTTTCCTGTTTAATGACTCTTGTCTAAAATGCCTTCTTTATTATTAGGTTATCTGTGTCCTTTCTCCTGTATGGACTTCTTTGATCTTTCTTCCCCCTTCTTTTCTATGCTTAAAAAAATGAACTCTTTTTTTTTTTCCCTTTTTCTTTTTTTTTTTTTCCCCTATAGCAGTTGTATTTGTCTTTCTCTTGTTTTAACTGTTTAAGACTTGTGGGGCTGTTGACTGGTGACAGGTGCTGGACTTGTGGTTCTGGAGACTGAAGTTCTTTCTTTACTCACAGAGCAGATACAGCATGGAAAGAGGCTGTGCAATGTCCCTGTTTGCCTAAACCCAGATTTGGAGGGACCACCACTGAGAATCAGAGGTTAGTTCAATTTGTTTGACCTGGTCCTCTGCCAAGACTGCCAGGAAGATTTCATGGTTAAGATGAAATGGTGCTGAGTTTTGTGTTCTGTTCAGTGTTCCGTTAAAATCCTCAACTGTCCTGCAGAAAGTGTGCAGAGAGTGGCTGAATCCCATTTCTATATAAACTCTCCTCCCTCACAGCTGAAATACATCCAGACTCTCTTACAGCCCTGCAGTGGGGCACTGTCCTACTTTATTTGCCTAAATCATGGTTTTTTCCTGCTGTTCACTGCACAAGAGAGGACGTTTTTAAGTAGTTGAGTCTTATTCCAACATTGTAACATGCACTATGACTGCTTTTAGCATTTGTGTGCTGCAATGGAACTTACATCTGGAGAATATGGCAGTGAAACTTCCAAAGTCATGGCAGATGGATCTTTGTGCATCTGAGAGGGGAAGAAAAACCTGTCTACAAAACCTATACCTATCCCCTGCATTCTGGATATTGTTCTACATTACTGGAGTATTCTAGCCTTCCTGAAGTGTCTGCTCATATCCAATAAAACCTTAGGGTGCAATTATAAAGTTCTGAACTATGGATGTAAAATAAATGTTTCCTTCCATGCTTCATAAAATGGTTGTTTAAAACCTGTCTTATTCTCATTTCACTCCATTTCACCTATTTTGAGTTCAGAAATTGTGGGAGCTTCTTAGCTTACTTTGCCTGTGAGCTGATGTTAAATTTGCTTTTCCTGCAGTAACCAGGATTATGTCATAATAAATTCCATCTAAACCTTACAGAAGCTTCCTTCTGTATCCATAGTTAAATATTACCAGAGCAGGCTAATGTTAACATTAAACCTGAATCTATAGATTGAAGCAACCAGAAAGAAAATTGGCAATGGATTACTTAAACTGTAATTCGGGAAAGCAGAACTTGGAGAAGTCAAGAGTTTGGATATTCCATAATGCATAACTTTTCCTAGTAAAATAAGCATCTACCAGAAATTAGGTGCACAAAAAGTGCCAAGGGCAAAGGGAGCTCCATATGTTGACATGATCACAGTGGGCTGTGCTCTCAGCTGAAAAACTCAGCTTTGAAGAATAAAGATACTTCTGAAGATTTTCAATGGAAAGCATTTCTAATGATCAGCCCTCTAGTGTTCTCAGTTCCTTATGAATTGTTTCTTCTCTCTGTCCTTTCCTGGTTTATCTCCTGTGGCTCTGTTAGAGATAGTATAAATAGATTGATGATCTGGTGTTGAGACATGTGAACTTAATTCCTTCTTCATGTACCCGAGAACTATGGGAGGTTATTTCCCAAATGTATGGAGGAATACTGCAAATCTTCTGATGTCTAGTCTTGTAGCAACTGTAGAATCATCTTCTCTACCTTGTAGATACAATTGCATCCAATTTCCTGGAATTTTTGGTTTATGTTATCTTTTTTCCCCAGGGACTTATCTATTTTTAATTGATAGTTCTAGGTAATTGGAATAATCTGGCAGAAGCAAAGAATGTGCTTATATGTCTTCTTACAGACACAATTTATTTCTTATTTCTAAGGACAGTAAAGCCATTATGGCTATTCTTTAGAAGTCTGTTCATCAAGCATTTTGGATTTCTGTTTGATGATTCTTTTTTTTTAATTCTTTTCCTAATTGCCTTAAGGTGCTACAAAATCTAGTTTGCTGTCAGCACCCAGTATAGTCAGTATGTTTGTACCTGCACCAGAAGAATTTGCTGATGACCAGCCCATTCTGATGACTGACAAGTAAGTGAGTTTTTTTATCTCCTTTCAAAGAACTAGTTGAACTTTAAATATGTCAAGTGTAGAGATACTTGATGCAAATACAGAGTCCATTCTATCATTTATCTCTCTGCTAAGTTTTTTTTTTTACCCCAAGGTAAAAATTTTCTAAACACTGCTAGCAAGATGTGTTTTCAATTCAGTAGGACCTGGATGATTGTGCACAGATGAAATGATGACTCAGTCTATTGCATGTGCACAGAGGACAGGGAAGCACTTTCCATCTTACTTTAAATCAAGGGTTCCTTTGATCCATCAGAAATCTCTTTTGTCTTAGGGGAAGAAAAAAAAAAAGAGAAGTTCCATTTAAAAATTCCTTTGGGTTTCTGTTAAAATCAGTAGCTGTTGATGTATCATCATATGTAATCTACATACCATTTTTAATGCTGATACTCACTGATCCTCAAAGCTTTTGCAAACCTCTATTGTTTGGTTAAAATGCCTGTAAAGGGAATGTTGAACAGAAGTGTACTCATTAAATAGAGTAGTAAAGCAGTCAGCAGGGAGCCATGCATTGATTTGTTCAAAAATTGGGAAGAGAAACCACAAGTTTCTCTGTGTGCTCAGTCCAGTAGACAGACAGACATGCAAGGATGATCACTGGGGAAAGACAGGGCCATTGTGCAGGCTGTGACTGCTAGTGGACTTTATTGTGTGACAAAGTGAAGCATTCCAAAGTTAGTCTGTGGCACTTCCCTTGGCCATTCACCAAAGCTCAAGCCCTACCTATTAACATACAGACCAGCTGAGCTTGACTTCCATGACTTTGTTGGCATGTTTTCTTTATGTTCAGTAAAAAAGGCAAGAAAATTGCCTGTTCAATTCCATAAAGTTAAAATCTCACAATCTGTTGGAGTCATTAGCAACTCATTGATCAAATTAAGCCAGCCTTCTTATTGGGCTGAGGTAAGTCAATTTCCCATGTTGGTTTGCCTTTTTCATAGGTTGTGAAAGCCTGTCTCATCTCTCCCAAATCTGACATCCCCTTTATAATTTGACATTTTGGAGCCCTTTCAGACCTTCATCACTTGTCTTTGAGCATTTCAGGAAGGATAAGTGACTCAGCAGCAAATCTGCCCTGGGAAAGGAGACTTTTCTGAAATCTAAGGTTCTATGCCCCTGAGAGGTCTTTTCATTTATTTCTTAATAGCTGTTACTGCTGTGGGAACCAATCAGATCATTGTTTTCTAATTGTATAATTTGTTATTCATAATTCATGACTGACAGGAAGGGCAATGTGAAATTGTTCCATCTCCAGGATCATCTGTGAGTGCCATTGTTTGTGTCTGTGGTGCCTGGGACTTAGCCCAAGTGGCACAAATGGGCTGTACTCACATTGCTGAGGGCCAGTCTTCCCTCATGCAGATTTCTCTTGGATAGTGCAAACTGATGCAGTCCAATAGTGAGGCAGCTGGAGTACAGTTACCAATGAAGGACTCAAAACAAGGCCTGCCCTATGCCCCTCTTTCATTTGTCACTAAAGAGACAGGCAGTGTAGCTAGTGAGAAGTTTTATTAATGTTTGAAAATTATGGACTGTTACTAATTATTGAAAGATCACAATTACATTATCTTTCTACATAAATGTGGAACAGAATGTACTAAGTAATAATACTTTTAAAAGACATAATTATACACAGATCTATGTGAAGTAATGCTTTGTTTGAAACTTAACATCAGGATTAAAAACTTCCTTGCAGGTGCCATGACTGTGGGGCTGTTCTTGAAGAATATGATGAAGAAACACTAGGCCTGGCCATAGTTGTGCTCTCAACCTTCATTCACCTCAGTCCAGACTTGGCTGCTCCTCTGCTGTTGGATATCATGCAGTCTGTAGGAAGGTAAATTCAGGCCTTTCCTTTCTCCAAAGAAATTGAAAGTATTTTGTACCTGCAACTGGGTTTACATAAACTTCAGTGTACAAAGGTGTATATTTTAAAACTCTTAAGTGAATAACATCTGGTTCTGTCTTGTGTCTTTGTTACTCATCTTTCTATAAATTTCTTACGTAATTTCTTCCACTGTCAGTTCAATTTTTGGCAGCTCCTTTGATGTTCTCCATTTTTACCCTCCAAGGGGAAATTCCAGCTCAGGAATCTCCTCAGCTTGTCCCACTGCAAGCACTAATGTAAAGAATAAATTCAGATTTTCTACAGTACTCTTATTTATTTAGTACCCTGTTTATTACCTGAACAGTAACTGGTGCAGCAATTGGTGTGCTTCTTAATCTTGGTCCTTGAAAGAAAAGAAAATTCTACTGTTAGTTTTTATTCCTTCTGCTAGTTGATCCTTTAACTGTTTTTTGGGTTTTTTTGTCCTCCCTTCTAGTGGTTTTTATACCCCATTTGTCAGAATTTATGCTCTTTTCTGCTTTCATTTGAGACAGGACATCATCTTTTTGAAAGAAGCCTTCTCTTTTCTAATAACCTCCCTTATCTTATTTTCTTCTGCTCTCTTGAAGTCTTTCTTAACAACTAGAGTAGCTTGGTCCTGTGTTTCCAGTGTAATGCTCATAAACAGCTTCTGTGCTTCTTACAAAAATTGAATTATCCTGGCTCCCCCTTGTTGCTGCTTTGACAAAATTTTCCCCTTTTATGTGGTTCCTGCTTTAGAAGTTATGCAGAAATATGGTCAGCTTTTCTGAACTTTGCTCCTGAAGGAATGTTGACTCCTAGGTATGTTAATTCATTGGCATACCTGATACTCTTCAGGCTTTTCAACCATATTTTGTGTGCTAGGTGAAAATTTGCATTGCCTTATAAAGGCTTCCAAACCATCTGCTGTATGAAATTGTCTCTGAGAAAGTCTTGAATATTTGCTGCCATTATTTTTCTCTTGTTACTTTTACCCAGTGTGCATGGGATAACTGAGCTGTACCATTACCACTGAATTATGTGCAGTTGCTGTCTCAGCCACTTCCACAACTTCTTGCCTCAGAGGTTGCATGGATGTAATGGGGTGTTCCAGAATAAATTTCTGAGCAGCATTAGACATGCAGAAATGCTGCACAGCTCTCCTCCTCCACGTTCTTTTTGGTGTCTGAAGTTCAAATTGCTTGACTGTGGCTTCTGCAGGGGCATGGCTCTCCACAGCCCTGCTTCTCCACTACCTCCCAATTCCATTTCCACACAGCAGCTCTTCAAGTCCTCCATTTCCATTAATTGCAAGGCTGCAGTTCCCTGCTGTCACTGCTAATTAACTCTGATGGAGGCAGAATTTCTGCTCTGGAAGTATGCTACCCATTCTGTGTGACTCTTGTAAATACAGCAGTACTACAGCCACAGAGACAAAATAATTTGGAAAATGAATTATCAAGGAATGAGGGGTATATGGGCTACCTTTTTCTGTGTTTTGAGGGGGAAATGCTGCATCTTTAGAGTCAGAGAGCTGATTGTTTTAGAGCAGCAGATGACAGTGCAACATGGGGTATTCCTGGTAAACATCCTGTCTTGTTCCTGCTGGTTGCAATTTCTGACAAAATTTCTACGTCCAATAAGAGGCTCCTCACAAAGGAATTACTTTGAAAATATGCAAAATAAGTGGTATATATAAGCAGAGAGGCATTCAGGTGCCTCATATATACCTTGCTCTGTCTTTCATCAAGTGGTGCCAAATATATATATGTATATACACCTCCAAATACCCATCTAGCAGCAGAAGTGAAAATGAATTAGGCTTTTTGCAATTCTGTTCTTACATATGGAGCTACTATTTTCATGCATAGAAGAGGAAATAAGGAGTTAGGAAGTCCAAGGTCTTTCAAAATACCTAAACAACACACAGAAAGATTTTCAAAAGTTATTTGGGTACCCACAGGCACAGAGAGGCATCTGTTGGTATTTTCAGAAAGGAAAAAACTTCTGGATTCAAGTAACTGACAATTAAAGATTGAAATGTTTTTAAGACTGTGACATGCATTTAAGTTTATGATCTGGTTTCTGAATCAAGATTTTTTACTTGGTGTTCTTATTTAACTAATTTCCAGTGAGATTTAACTTTCCAAGCATTAAAGCTGTGTTTGAAAGTTACATTTAGACCTGAGTTAGCGAGAAGCTGTGAAAAGCTTAACTTCTGTTCCTAACATGTACAGATTTGAACACATCCATTTCCTGTTCTGCTTTGTGGTCTGCAAAGTGGAGGTAATGATGAGAATTCATGGCATTTGTGCAATAAAATATTTAGAGTAGTAAGGATAAATATATACAGATCATACATTTCAGAAAGTTTCAGATGTTCCCGAGTGTTTACATGTGTAGTTCATGTCAGGTCAAGTTTTTCCAAAGTCAGAAACCTAGTGTTTTGTTTGTCACAAAACCCATGCTTGCATTATCCCATTCAAAAGGAAAAAAAATTAAATAGATTTTGATTTCTTTTAGAAAAAAGATTTTACATTGTTGTGTTTCTATTCTTCAGTAGATTTTTGAAAATAGGTATCACGTCCATTGGGCATGTGATTGGTCTCGTTACATTCTGCAGAAATCCTCATGTGCCTTAATGTAAGCTGATGCTGCAGTTATTCCAGAATAAAAGCCTGTATTGCCTGATGGTAGCTTCAGATTTTTCTCACCCAGAATTAGCTTTGCACACCAGAAATAACATGTTGTATTTTAGTGTGGATTCCTCTTAATGATACTGGAGTCAGGAACTCCAATGTGTTTTTCTGATTTACACTAGAACAACTGAAGATAATATTATCTTTAATCCCTTGCACCATCAAATTTGAGATTATTGCATTGTTGGAAGTATGCTGTGTCCCCAGCTCGTTATGCATAATCCATTAAAATCACCATAATTTTGTTTCACGCTGTTGCATTTGACTGAGGTGCCTTAGGGTCCTTTTTGGATTTTATTGTGTTGATTAGAGATGAAACTGTCTTCAGAACAGGGGGTGACCAAGGATGAGCAACAGCTAAGTCCAGGATAAAAGGATCATGAATTAAAAAAACCCCATTGAAGATTAGATATAAAATAGTGTAACTCTATGAACTTTTTTCTTATCAACTTATACCATCTGAAATACTGATTTGCAGCAGATCAAAGTAAAATTTTTATGGAATTTTGTATATAAGGGATGCCTCCAGTGTCCATCTTCATATTGGCTTTACAGTGTACAGCTTTGTAGTGGCTTTTGGTATTAAATATGTTTTGCTTTGATACTGTAAGCCCTGATTCTATTCATTTATGTATCCTGCATATTGAATTGAATGATTTTACTTATTTTCACCACCAAATGTCCATATTTGGCTTTCAAGTCTATATTTAGGTACTAAAATAAATGATCTGATTTTTGAGAATACAGTAGTTCTCATCTGACTTTGGAAGAGCTTGTAGGTAAATAGTGGTTTTGAAATTAGGTTAGTTATTTAGGTGCCAATATCTGGAACTAGAAGCCTCAATTTAGACAGCCAAGCAAAGAATTTTTGCTTAGTCTGTGTTGCTGCATTAATCTGAAACAATTCAATCAGTAGGCAGCTTCTGGAAGATTTTTTTTCTCTCTAAAAAAATTAGTTATCCATGATGTGCTGTAGGGCAAAAATATTACTTCATTATGCTGCTAGAGGGAGGCAAGATTTGTCTTTAGAGCAGTTGAGCATTAGTGAGACTGCAAGACTAAGTGCTTTTCAGAAGATCTTTATGGTAACATTTTAAATGTTTTCTAAAATTTGTGTGTATTATTTATTTAAAACAGTACTTTATTGGCTTACTTAAAAATGAAACACACACAAAAAAAAGCATATGAGCTTCAATTTCTTTTTTTATTTTTATTCCAGGTTGGCATCAAGTACCAGTTTTTCTAATCAAGCAGAAAGGTACGGTGGCAAAAGATACCTTGACAAAAGTGAAACAATCAATCTAAACAATCATCTTCCCTGACCTTGAAATCAACTAAATTTAACTTTTAAAAAATGTTACTTAAATGTTACTTAAAATTTGTGAGTAGAAGGAAAAAACTGCCTTTTCTACTTGTTTCAAATATCCTTTGTTTTCTGGATATGAACAGGAGTCTATATTAATTTGTGTTAAAGCTGGAAAAAATCAGATTCAGATGCTGTTTGGTCTTCACAGTTAAAGTGCAGCTTTTTCTAACTGGTTCTGTGTTCATTATTTGTCTTGATAAACTATCTCCATACATTCAATCAAGTGAATCATCCTCGGCCATGGAGAATCCCTGGTAGTGATGCCTCATTATGTAAATCAGATGCTGAATAGAGTAAATTCATTTTGTGAAGCTGTAAAGCATGTTAAGATGTGCAATTTGTGAGTAAATAGATAATACTTAGGCTTTTAAAATTAAACCATTCATTTATGAATGATTAGGGAGTACTTCATCTTTTGAAGGAAACTGCAAGATGCAAAGTTTACCTGTTGTTCATGTGTTTTATGAAAAGCCAGAAACCTTTTTCTGTGTCATTGAAATACACAAGGTGAGAGCAGGATTATATTTCAAATTCAGATGACTCACAAATAAAACCACGTGGGGAATCAGGAAAAATACAGGTATTTATTGGGACAAATACTTGAAATATGTGTATGTAATTTTTTATCTATTCATAGTTGAGCTCAAGTCTTAAAATCAACATGCTGTACTTTTTTCAGGATCAGGACACTTCTGTTTTTGAGTGTCTCACTCATAACTGAACACTTCCATAATTAAAAAGAATAGCATCATCTTTATTTTCTCCATGTAGTCAGCTATGACAAGTGTTTAATCTGCAATGCAATTTTTTTCCTCTTCTCTTCTTTTCTTTTCTTTTCTCTTCTCTTCATTTTCAGCATGATGATCCCTGGAAATGCTGCAGGTGTGGCCAAGCAGTTCCTCCGTTGTGTGTTCCATCAGCTGGCTCCCAATGGCATCTTCCCTCAGCTCTTCCAGAGCATTATTAAAGGTAATGTGCAATACATGAGTGCATTTCTGACCCTCAGTTTCTTCTGTATGAACAGCCAGTGCAAAAGTGTCATTCAAATTTCAGATGGAAGCTTTTTACGGACCTTAGCCACCTCTCTGATGGACTTCAGTGAGCTGAGTTCCATCGCTGCTCTGAGCCAGCTGTTAGAGGTATGTTGACAATTGGCTATGTTAATGATCCTAATTTTATTAGCATTATCAGGGTCATTTCTCCTCATTCGAGTTCAAACTTGCTTCATCAGAACCACTGAATTTTTGTTTTGTCCTCCCTGGAAGTAATTTGGCTGTCCTGACCACTGGGAGTGTGTCCCATTCCTTCCCAATGACTATTTATTGTTTTCAGGAACATTTCTACACATACATCTCAGTTCTCCCTCTTCATTTTATCTGATGACAATTTCTCTTAAGTATTCCAAAAATGTATTGCCTGCCTTGGACTGACTGCCTCCTATGCAGCTGGCTGATTTCTACTGTACTGTTTTTCCTCCTGCTAGAACTAGTCACCTGCATGCATCCTGCTCTTCCAAGAACATGGCAGTTGCCTCATACAAGATGTTGGCATCACTTTAAAACTGCTTGTGTCTTTCCAGACCTCACCCTAGGACACAAGCCACAAAAGCATACGTGGTCTACGGAACATTAATGGACATATCTTCTTTAAAACTCTCTAAAGGGAAACATGAAAAATCTGCTGCTCAATACTTTGTGGTTTTTTTTTTCTACTGCCATGCCAGTCTAAGCAGGTTATGAGTTAGGGCCCTGCTTACAACATTTTGGCTCAAAATCTTTTGGTCAGTACTTTAGGAACTGTTAGACTAACTTTCACATACACAGCTCAAATTCCCTGCACAGCACTATCATTAGCACTATAGAAAAAGTGTGCAGTATTTGGTCTCAACAAATTAACCTCAGCATTTCCAAACACCGTGTCAGGGATCATTTCTGCCTATGTATGATTGTTCACAGTTCTCGTTTTGTTTCCCAGGGTTTAAACAACAAGAAGAATTTGCCAGCAGGGGGTGCGATGCTACGCTGTTTGGAAAACATTGCTACCTTTATGGAAGCCTTGCCCATGGATTCCCCCAGCAACCTCTGGACCACAATTAGTAACCAGTTTCAGACCTTTCTTACTAAACTCCCATGTGTTTTGCCTCTTAAGGTATGATGTGTGGACATTTGAAACAAGCTGTATTGCCATTGGTCAGGATGTACTGAAACTGTACAAAAACGGTGGATAATCAGTCAGAGTGGGTTGTTGTGAATGTTTCCTGATGATTCAGCTAATGTTTCCAGAGGACTGGATTTATTGTATCTCTGATCCACCCCTTTAATTATGTGTTCTGTGGGTAACAACAGAAACTCTGACCAGGGTACTTTTCACTTCTTTTTTGGCATTTTTCCTATGCATTTTCTATGCCCTGTCTCTGTCAGATTAGAATGCTGCGTTTGAGAGAGTCAGTATTTAGACAATTAAAATCCATCTGGTTTTAACTGTTAAAACCAAATAAAACTCTTAAGAAGAGCAGCACCACCTATTTAATTTGCTAAAAGTACACATTAGTCAGGCAGAGAGAACTGAGACTATTGGGACTTGGGCTTAGCCTGTTTGGCTGACCAGATTGTAGCTCTGATTGTAATAGAATATTGTTACAGAAACTGAATCCAGAAGCTCTGGGCTCTGATTTCTGAGAGCTCAGAAGTCATACAGCAGGATCTTATGTTCTATTGTGTATATGTCAGCAAACACAGTAAAAACTTCTGAGTCTTTCCAGTAAACTCCAGTAAATTAAACAGAATTCTCATGCACTTACTCTATTTCCTGTGGTGTGAATGAACCCAGTGGTAATTTCTTCTATACAAGGCAGTGTTGTTCTGTATGGGCTGAAGGATCCAAAATCTAAATCTGTGACTGATAACATTGTCTTTTAAATTAGTTGTCACCACCTGGCTACATGAATGATATTAAATTTCTTGGCACTATTACGCAATAGTCAGATCTTGAAACATCTTCAGATTTTGGTAAATTGTGGCATTATCCTTCAGCACTTACTAAGTCAAACAGGCAATAACCATTGCTTCTCTGTACTAGCCATCCCAATCTGCTGCATCTTATGTAACTGAAATAAATAAAAAGAAATTAATTGGATCTTAGTGGTTCCAACTGCATATCCACCATTCACAGAACCTTTAGGTCGAGTGTTTACTCTGATTTCCCTTCTATTCATGAGAGGTATTATTAGTGATACAAGTAAAGCAATTGCTTGCTCCTGAACTTTCTATCTCCTGTTCTTTTCTTTAGGGTCATAGGGGGCACTTGGATATTCTAGATGTTTACAGCAGGGGTGAGACAAGACAATGGATTGATCTTAAAAAGTTCATTCAGTGCTGTAACCTGTGTGATTTACTTGAAATAAAGATTACATCATAAGGAGCAACTTAAGGAATCTGAAACAGCTGCTGCCAGGGCATATTCCAATGTTACAGGTTGAGAGATGTCTTGAGATGTGAGGGAAAATATCATAGTCCAGGAGAAGCACAGAAATATAAAATAAGGTAGATGGTGGGCACCAGTACTCTGGTATGTTACCACTGAAGGGGTATGGTTAGGATATGATTGTGTTCAAGAATAAGCCAGTTTAGAAAAAGTAGTTAAAAATCAATCATCAGGGATCATTTTTCAGACTTCACTTGTGAGTTAGTCATAGCTGCTACCATTATAAGCAAGGTACATACACAAAAAGGTATTAACTTATTTTCTTTTTCTTTTCTGCCTTCAAATATGCTCAGTGTTCCTTAGACTCTAGTTTAAGAATCATGATTTGCTTGTTGAAGATACCTACCACTAGTGCCACCAGGGTAAGTTCCAAGAAGACAAAATTCTATTGCTTCAGATTTAGCCAGCCTGTGCAATTGTATGAATGTGTTCATATCCCCTGGCTAGGAAAGTATTATATGTAAGCATAAAATTGTACAGTCCAATACTGTTTGGAGGATGATAAGAGCTTTGGAATCTAGGTTACAGTAAAGTGGGGGTAGAATTACATTCTTGTGTGGGTGTGAATGTATGTCTTCTTAAAGATTTGATGTTCTCTTTTTTTTCCTTTCTCCATTTTTTTCTTTTTAAAAAAAAGAGTAATGAGCTTCTTTAGACATTTTCCAGTACAATTCCACTGAAGTCAGTGAGGTTTTCCTGCATAAACTATACAGAATCTCTTATAAACACTGTGTCACGAGTGAAACTGTTTTCTAACTTTTTGTTTCTAATTTCTGACGGAAGCATGAAGGCATATGGTACAGCTGTTTGACCAAAACAGTGTGAATCCCAGGCAGATAGCCTCTGAGCTAAAAATAATGCTCTTCCATTCAGGGGTTTCAGAGTTGGAATGCTGCTTTGCTTTTTTGGGCCACGAGTTATTGATTTCTGTAACACATGTCATTGCAGAGTCTTCTGGAACCTTTTTCAAAATTACTAAGTTTTGTGATTCAGAATGCTGTCTTCACTCTGGCCTACCTGGTGGAACTATGTGGTTTGTGCTACCGAGCCTTCACAAAGGTAACAATGACACTGTATCTTCTTTTAGGGACGAGTGAAAATAGGACAAAGTCATGCTTCCTACAAGTAGTTTGAAAGTAAAGATGGAATCAGTGTCAAGTTTCAGGCATATCAACAGTTTTAACATAGTTTGATTAATCAAGCAGTGATCATGGTTCAGTGCCTTTTAATAATGCTGAGTTTTACAGTCACAGTAAAGACACAGGTGATGGGAACCTGCTGCAAATGTTGCTCAGAAAAGTATTTTGATGTGATTTTGGGACTTGGACATTTTTTTCTCATGTTGAGAAGATATCTGGTATTCATGCATCACTTAAAATCACAACGTCTGTACAGTTGTATCTTTTCTAGTGCACAACTTTATCCATGTAACTTGTGAGTAAAAACTTAAATATTCCTGGTAGTGCCTTTTGAGAGCACAGCTATGAGGGGAGGCAGTAGACAACTAACTAAAGTGGAATACTCCAAGTTAGGAGCTTTCCACCTTAGATCCTGTTCGTTCTGTACCGGGTGTTTTCCTTTGGCATGCATGGCTGTTGCTGTGTAAAAAAGAGAACAGTATATGTACACTTTTAAAAAGTTTAAAAGATTCCTGGAAGAAAGCTGTGGTGTACAAATAACAGTTGTTACTTGGGTTCATTTTTGTAGCTATCAGTGAGAAGTTTAACAAAAAAGCAATTGAACCTGAGGTCATATATACTCCATTACGTAGATTGTCAAGGTACTGAGCAAAAATGTTGTCTTCACCACTAAGTGCACAGTTTTCCATCCTTGATACGTTTCTCAGAAGAGTAAATAATCCTCAGGAAGTATTCTGTCTTAAGTAGCTACATGATTTTCTGTTTTGATAATGTACAACCGGAACATACATTGTTTGAGTCTTAACAAGACTTAAAATATCACTGTACAAACAGTGAAGAAGAAATGATAAAAACAATGACACTCTCACAGAAAAACGGCACCACAAGAAAATACGAAACATTTTTACAAAATGTAGTGGTTTGAAGGATTAAATAGGAATTAACAGTCGGTTTAATGACAGCAAACAAGTTCTAGCATTTTGTCTCATTTGAAATAGAAGTGTTTATGCAATGGAATGATCCTGAATACAGAAGAGATTGCCTAGCTTTTGGAATTATTTTGAGTTATATCTATAGTTAAGCGTTTGGGCAAGGCAAAGTGAGCAAAATGTTAGCTTGAAGCCTAATAGTGTTTTTTTCATTGAAACAGAAAAACCTCATTTAAAACTGAAGCAAAGATACCCCTCTTGCATTTGTGATCTTATCAGAGTGTTTCATATACCTGCTGAATAAAATTGTGAATTACAAGAAATTTTTCACTTTCCTCAGGCTCTGCAGTTTCAGAAAAATGTAATTAAAACCATGGTATTAGAAAACCCACACGTGTTCCTTGCATGCTTTCCTGGTTGATTGTTCTGTTAATATAGTGAGTACTTAATTGCACACAGGAAGCTTGGATTGCAGTGCTTGGTAAAATCTTCTTGATTTAGTTTAATGCAACCTGATGACCCAGAAATGGAAGCATTAGTGAATGTTCCGCATTGTATATCCACAAAATAGTTAATTTAGTGGAACTCCACACTACATTATCTTTGTTATTTCTGAAAGCTTACTATAGTTTTGCCTTAGAAATGTCAAATTAATGACTGCTGTTAGAAAAAACACCAAATCAGTTATGATGTCTGTGTTTCTCTACAGTGGAAATCACTGTAGGTAAATAAGAGTGTTGTGGTAGAGGCCCACATAGAAGTGAATTCCAGAAAGAGTATAATCGTGAGCATTGAAACTATTCAAATGTAATTGGTTGTTTTGCAACTTTGATTGCACACCAACACTCAAAGAACAAAACACCAACTTTCAGCTAAGCTGTGGAGGATTCTTGTCTTTTCAAAGAGCAAGCTGCTCTGGCATCCACTTTGTAGAGGTCAGTGCAGTACAACCACTCCAAATCTTTTTTTACTCCAACATTTTCCTAATTCCCTGTGGCAGGAATATCTGAGTTCCTCTTGTCTTGGTGCCGGAAGACTCACGTCAGTCTGATATTTCCTTGTCTGAGTTTCTGTTCCAGGTCAGCAATTTGGTTTTTTTCAGTGCCTTTGGAACTCTCAGTTGAGAGTACCATCTCTTCTGTGGATTGTAATCTTCTTATCTTTAGTTTTCCTTTCAAGTGTCCTAAGGTCCTAAATGGGCACTTTCTGGCTTTCTTATCTCTTACAGCTGCAGAAGCTTAAACCTAAACTTGGCCTTTTGCTGGTGCTCTGTTGTCCCTTACTAACTAAATGCAGAATGCCACATGATTTTACGATTGAATTTTTTAAAGAATATTAAGAGGCAGATCTTCAGTATTTTTAATTACTGTAGTAGCAGCCATGATAAAATAAAGATTTTTGCTTATACTGGCTTACTTGGAGTATAGCAATCTCCATTAAAGATCCAAATTTACTCTTATTACTAAGTTTGGACCCTGAGGTACTACTAGAACGTCAGTAGTTTCATTTTCTACATACTGACATGTGGTTGGTTACAGTTTGAAGGTTGCAAAGCTGTTTTCTGTAGGGATTCATGGACATTTCAGAGAGTTAATTTGGCTGAACAGTGGCTGAAGTAGTGTATTCTTGTCACTTCTGGTACCAGATTTATACATGTGGCTCCCCTGGGTGTTATTCTCAAGAAACAATGGCTTTGTGGCAGAATATAAAGTTTATACATATTTATCACCAGGAGGATTATAGGAATAAGTAGACTTGGATAGGAAGGATACTCTGTGCCATTGACTTATATGTCATCACTCCTGATGTACAGTGCAGGAAGCAAGAGGTCAGATGTCAAAAAAATATTTTGCCTGATTTTGCTCAATCTTTCTTCATCGCACGTGCTTAACAAACTTTAAGAGTTTAGACTGTGAGATAGGAGACTTCTTTGAGAAAGAGGCAGTTGGCTGTTGAATTATCCATAAAGCCAAGAAAAGCTGGGATTCGTGAAGCCTATGATTCCTTTTCTGTGTTCTGACAAAGCAATTTATTATGGCCCAATTATATCCTGTATAGCATAGATGTTGGTATGTAAAATAGCTGAATGGTTTTGAAAGAATTATGTCTTCCTTCTTTTTCAGTGTGTGTAGGCTACTGGACTGGGTTACTGATAGGAACTTCTGTCCACTTTTTGGGGGGATGTAATTGTCAACTGACTTGAGTGTGGCACTGTGTAGTGTCTGTGTCTCAAGTCTGGGAGGGCATATGATGGTGGGAAGGGACACTCTTCTGGGGGATTCTAACAAGCAATCAGGATTTGTTTACACCATGGGTATTATGCACCATTTTGGTTCTCTCAGAATGTTGTAGTATCAGAGAAAGTTCAGGTAATGATAGCAAGAATGATAAACGGTTGGAGTTCCACATACAGAGCAGCTAAGTCAGAGCTCTTCAGTCTGAAAGAGCAGCAACTGATGGGAATGTGAGAGAGGTCTGCAAGGTCACTAGGGATCCAGACAGTGATGGGTAATTTCATTCCTTTCCAGTGCAAAGAACATACTAAGTTTATAGGAACTAGTCAAAGCAAACAGAGGGAAGTGATTCTTCAGTGTGTGACTCTTTGCCAAGTACCATTTGTGCTAAAGGTTGGCATGAGTCCCAGAGGTCAATGGACAGTTACATGGAAGAGAAATACATTGAGAGTTTTGAATTATACAGAAACCACACTGAGCTCAGAAGTTCCCTGAGCTGAAAATAGTTGGTGAAATTAGACATGCTTGCCTTGTTCTTACTCTTCCTTTTGCTTCTGCTTATGGCCTTGTTGGAGGTAACTTACTGAAGACATTTGTTCCCATCTGACCTCCCCTGGATATTCTTATATTGTATATTTTTTATCAGAGCACCACTCATGCATGTGGAATGTGTGGCTTTTGAATATTTGTACCCTCAAGTAATGGTTTCATAATACAGCTGATTCTGGAGTGTTAGCTTCCTGCAAGTTTGGCTGTCTAGACTGCAGCAATATAGTTAGACAAGGACAAAGATTGCAGTTTGGGACCCATTCTGTCATCTAAATGTGTTACCTGTCTGCACACTCCATGTACTCAAAGAGGAAACTAGGAGCTTGAAGTATGGTCTCTCGATTCACAGACTGGCATCCTAACTTCCATGAAATACATACCATTCTGTTGTTTTGGCACCTTCTCTCAAATCAAGGCCTGATATTTAAAATCTGTTTTCATTCAAAGATATGTGGGTGCAATGTTGCTGCAAGATTTGTCTGACAGTATGCCACACAGGTAGTGTGGGGACATCAGTTCTCTGAAGGGGAACACTGGTGACTGCTTGGTCTGCTGCAACAAAAGCTCGCTCTCACTTTCAGCTTCTCCTGTGTGCACCTGGAGGTGGCTTTCAAATTGTCTCTCACTAATTAACCTCATAAAACTTCTCTGAGGAAGAGAGAAATGATCCCATTTTACACATTTTGTGCAGAAACTGAGACCCTGACTGAGTAGAAATTTTCACACATTTAACTTAAGTGATCGGGCAAGTACATGGCATTTGCAAGATGGAGAATACTAGGTTTTAGATTTTAAGCACACTTTGAATACACTGTCATTATTAGACAATTTATTTAATCTCCAATGATTGTCAGAAATAGAACACGGTGCTCCTGCTTATCAAAATTCGTGAGTTGCTGTGGTCAGTAGTGGGTTATAGATTTGTTTCATGTTTTTATCTTATTGTCTGAAGTTGGAGAATGTCAAAGTAAGATGTATAACAAGCCCATCTTATCTCTTGTACCTCCTTGCTGACTCAGCCCTAGAATTCTATTCTTAGACTTCTGTGTTCTAATCTCCACTGGCTGATTTCCCCCACGTTTTAAAGTGTTTCTGTTGTAGCAGCTGTAGCCAAGACTGTTTTTATTGTGGAAGTGGAAAAGTACTGCCAGTCTGATGAGTGGAAGTAGATGGTCCAAGCAGCTGTACTGGAGGCACTCTTTTTTTAAAGGGGAATAACAACAGAAAAAGAGTATGGTGAAATGTAGACTGTTTTTGGCAGGTTCTGTGAAAGAATAATGCTAAATACTATACCAGTTTTGTTCTTACTGCTTCTCTTGTTCTTACTGCTTCTTACTGTTCTTACTGCTTTCCTCTTTTCATGAAACTACTTAATGAAAGCTATGCTTGTGTACCTGGGTTTTATAACTCTTTTATAAAATCTACTAGTATTTCATGTGTGAAATATTAAATCTTGGATATAATGTCTGATAAAACATCAAAGAAAAATCACCTTCATTGATATCTGTTCAATTAAGTCTGTAGAATTATATAAATGATGAGTGATGTTGGCTTTTTTTTAAGACAGTAGAAACCAGTACATTTCTGTAACTTTGTTAGTCTTAAACTTAGATAAAAAGTACCTTATAGTCCACTAGTGGCTGTCAGTGAATTTCAGGACATAATTCTGTGGTGTTTTGTTGCAGGAAAGGGACAAATTTTACTTGACACGCTGTGTTATATTGGAGTTACTGCAAGCACTCAAGTTAAAGTCACCCTTGCCAGACATGAATCTGCTGCTGTTGGTGCAGGTACAGGAAATTCTGATGTAATTCTCATACTGATCCTGTCTTGGACCAGGTTTGGGAGTGGGGCAGAGGCTGAAGAACTACGTCCAATGTGGTTACAGAAAGTACCAGCAATGTCTGGGGAAGCAAGTACTTTTTAAATCCAAATCCAGTTACATTTGTATGCATTGGTGCATACATTAAGGCTCCTACATTAAAATTTAAGAAACTAAATTTGGAATCCAAATTTCACATAATGATAATGATCTGTGCATCACTGCTGATACACTGAAGATCAGAGAATATATCTTGAGTTGGAAGGGACCCATAAGGGTTGAGTCCATTGAGTTTTATATCATGTCCTGTTGGGGCAGCTGCCCCTGGTGCTGCCTTGTCTTCATATCCTAGCCTCAAACCCTGTCATCAGCTTGGGTGGGAAGGGCTGCAAGTTGATTGTGGGTCACAACTCAGTTTCTGGCAGTAAGCTTGTCTCCAGTTCCTGAAGGCCATTTACTTTTGACCTGTAGTTTTCCAGGAAAGAATACATTGACAGTATTTCTGCTGCTTTCATACTGTGGGGTCAAGCTACCACTGAAAAATACGAGGAAGTGAGATACAGACTTGTGAAAACTTCTGCCTCCAAGAAGGGAAGTGTGGCACAGTTTGGCATCACAAGCCTGTCCCGTGAAAACAATTTGCTGAAATCCATCAAATGTAATCACAGGTTCTCTCAATGAGAGCAGGCTCTCATTGTTTACAATGAGATAATGATATGTTAGGAACTTAAGTTTAGAAACTTAAAATTATAGGGGACCAGCATAACAGCACTTCAAAAGGTCCAGGTGAGGTGTTTATTACATGGATCTCTCATAATGCTCCCAGCATCACAGCTCCATTCACTCTTTCCCTTCCCATGATGGGTCAAAGCTTCATATAGCTTACTGTGGACTCATTTTCTTTTGAGTATTGGTACATTACTCATAGTAAGTAAGTGATTGCCAGTTGACAGAGAAATAATACTGACAAATGAAATTATATAGCAGTTAGGATAACTCTGAAAACAATTATTATGCCATCAGTGTTAGGGGAAGAAGTTGGGAAGGGAAGAATAACACAGGAGGGTTTTTTTTCTTTTGATGGTTAAAGGGTTGTTTTTAAAAATCCATTTAAGTTAAAAAGTACAAGTTTGTCTTTTTTTTTTAATTATTATTAAACCCAAACTTGTTTTTTTCAGTCCCAGTCAATACTATCAAACAACAACCACCAACCTCTTTCTGTTTTACAGCTGCAGTGATGCACCTTGACACCATGTACACTGTTTTTTGTTGACTTGAACTGACTTTTCCTGTATTACAGAATAAAGCAATTATTCTGCATTACTGCTATAGTTCAGTTTTGTGGCTACCCCAAAGCATGACAATCCCCTAGTCTAGTCCTTCCTGAATTTGTCATTTGAGAATGCAAACAGGCCATGTCGATTTTGGCAGTGGGGTTTAACTGATTTACACTTGTCCTTCATAATGAGTCAATTGCCTGAGAGACCCAGTAAGCAAAACTCTCTCTTACATTACCTTTATCTCATAAAGATAAAATGGTAATTGCCTGGGTTTTCCTCCTAGCACTGTTCCCATATGCTGTATTCACTTTGGGATGTATTCATACCTAACACAACAACATCTAATGTGGATATAAATGTCTTTTATGATGTCTCTCTTTCAGAGGCTGATGAAGTGATTCATATTTCCTGCTATCCAAAGCAGCCAGCTTCTGTTTATATGCAGTCAATGGTGAAGAATAGGGGTTGTATTCAGACCATCTGCCATAGATGCCTACTGGAGGCATGATGACTGCTTCTCCCATTGACACTGCAAATTGGCAGCTCTCAGTAGTATGTGGTCTGAATCACTCAACAGCCTCTGGAATTGCAATACCATAGTAACCACTAAGCCCAACTTGAGCACCACTGTAATTTAAGAAATCTACCAGTAAAAATGCATTTGTCTCTTATTTTTTTAAATTTTCTCTGGTGCCATCAATAGAATGAAGGGATTGGTTCACCTCTTTACCACACAAAGCCACTACGATATTAATTCAAATTGTATTTGAATTTTGAATGAATAAAGCCACAGCAGAGTTAACACAGCACCAAACGGAAATGGTTTTCATTTCCAACAGTCATGTCTCCATGGACAAGTTAGCCTGTATGTAAGATTCTATACAGACAGTGACACAGAATACAGAGATTCTGTCAAAATGTTCCAGATAATAAAGGAGCTAAGAGCACTTTAATTTAATGATAGATCAGTCGTGGGCTGACTAACAAAGGAGTTCCTAGAAAGGTACATTTGACACCCACGTTTATCCAGATTATATAGTTCCATCAGTGTCACTGGTGACATCAAGGCTAAAATGAGAGTTAACTTTATCCCACTTTACAAAGAATGAGAATTTTTAACCAGATGACTCCAATCTTTGCATAGGTGTCCTGGATGATAAAGGGTACAGAAGGAATGTCTCATTGATTTGTCCTAGCAGATGAAAGCCATCATGTACATGCTGCTGTTCCATGGGTTTCCATAGGAACTGCTTCTTCACAGCATTTTGTTTCCCAGTACTTTTCTCCTGCTCACATTTCATCAGCACACATCTTCACGATTTCCATTGACTTCAAATTATACTGGTGTCTCTTTAGAATTTGCTTGTTCAGTCAGTTCCTAAGATTCAGTGTACCTGATCTGTTTTGTTGTAAATCTTGTGGAGGTGCAAGAGTGAATTCTAGGGCTGTAAAGGATATTTTGAAATACTTTCATGAAGAGCAGTCAGTCATTGAGAGGACTGCTAACATATATGCATCAGATAACCATAAAATATAGTAGTCAATATCTGTCTCAGTTTGGGAAAGTACCATGATATCAATTAATTTTTAATGAGAAGGAAGATTAAGGCTTAGACCTTAATTGACAGTTACTTTCTGTCTGCTCTTTCTTAGAAAGTTACATTGCATCACTATGGACAAAAATGGCTCAAGTGCAGATATTAGGACAAGAAGTTGTAGGAACAAGCAAATCATTTGCAGGGTGTCCAATGCATTATTGAATTTTATAATGATTACATAACAGCATTAGCAAGTTTAATGTATTAATGATGTGGACATTGGAGATTTTAGATCAAGGGATTTGGAAACAATAAGAAACAAGAAAAAGATAAAATAAAAGCATGAGAAAAGCAATGAGAGATATTCTACTGTAATTGCATGACACTGACCATCTCTCAGAAGCAGCTTGTTTATGTAGTATTGTGCAGAAGTTATACCACATCATACTAGTATGTTGTCAACTTCAAAACTCTTCATATAATCCATCATTGTAGAACTTCAGTGAACATATTATAATATCACAGTGAAGAATATGGCATCCTGCCTTATCATTTTCTCTCATGGTTCACTCTATAATGAAAGAGGAACATTTGATAAATGGAAGAAATAGCAAATATTTTTTTTTCCATAAAGAAAGTCTGATTTGTTACACAATATTCTTCAAATTGCTCCTGCACAGTGTATGTGTTAATTAAGCACATTAAAGTCAGATTTTTTTTCAATAAAATTATCTCATTTATAATGGTGAGTTAAGTAGGTTGTTTATAAAGAAAGAGATCTCTAAAGGCAAATTACCATGAATAAAAGCAAGAAGAGATCTGAGCTGATTTTAATGAAGTAATGAATAAATTATTACTGTCTTCAGGTTCCTCAAAAAATAATTAAAAATAACTTGTCTTTAATTTCTTCATAGTTTGTTTGTGCAGATGCTGGAACAAAACTAGCTGAATCAACAATCCTACATAAACAGATGATTGCCTCAATGCCTGGAGTAAGTACTGAAGCAAAGTCCATTTCTTAGTTCTGTTGTTCTGATTTTTTAAAAAATACATCTTGTTCAGCTTGCTTTGCTTCATTTTAATTCTCTTTCCTTTTCACTTCTCCTCTGATTCGCCAGATGTATTACAGGCAGAGGTTGAGATGCTTCATCCTTTTATTAATGGTGGGAAAGTTCAGAATTTGATGTTGCTTCCCTTGCTTTCGCTGATAACCTTTAGTCTTGTAACTGACTTCAGTGGAGCCTATGCTCAAAAAGACAAATCAAAGATCTGCAATTCTCAGTGGGGAATAGACCAGCTGAATGCATCAAAAAATGGTAGCAGGATGGAAAGCTTCACGCCATTGCCTCCATTCTCACAAAAGATGATCTGATTAAAGAAGGGAGTTAATGGTATTTTTCTAGTAATGTGTAAGTCATTCATCTATATCCTGCTGATGAGTGTAGCTAAATGACAAGTACTCCTAATTGCCCAGGCACTGAATATGCACCTGGTGAATATGGGAGGAAGTAACTCAATGGGAGGTCTTGACTTGTTCCAGGACACGTGTGACTGAGTACCCAAGCAGATGGAAGAGAGCTTTCTTCACAAGCTGAGTGAGGAGAACTTTACTGTGTGTCAGCTTTAGGGATGACTTAATAAGATCTTTCCCATGTATCTTCTGAAGTGTGTGATTTTTTAAATGCCAATCTTTAATAATACCTTTCCTCCGAACAGGATGTTTTAATTTATACTTGCTTTGAATAGATAGACTAACACTGGTGTTACAAGGGGTGATAGGAACATGATCATTTCAGAAGAAATCATAGAAAATGAGGCTGCCTACTGCTTGCATGAAACAGAAGAGGTTGATGGAGAAAAGTGTTGTGAAACTGAGCATTTATTTTCAGAGATTGGAGTGTAATCTCTTTAACAATTCTAGTATTCAATATTCTGGAACCCAGGTCGAATCCCTATTGCACATAAACTGAATGGAGGATATACTGACAGGGTTCCCAATGACCATATTTACTGGTTTTTATTCTGTCATGGGAACTGACAGGAACAACATTTGACAAGCCAGAAGGTGGCATAGTAAGGTAACATACAAAAATGAAGAGTGCCCAGGTCAGTTGTTTAAATATAGAATGCTAGCAGGTTTCCAAATTTCAGCCACTAAGACTCAACTGTGGCTTAATAATTTTGTGACTAAAACTAAATGTAGTTCATTTGTCTACTCGGATAGGATACTCAGCTTCTATGCTTCAAAGTGTAGGTAATCAAAAAGAAGTCAAAGAACAGTTGTTTTCTTTCGTAAGCTTTACTGCAGTGTTCTGCCCTGAGCCTATGACTTGGGATAAAGTAGATTTTCGTGACTTCAAAAAGGTATCTAATTTAGTTATCTAATAATGATCACATTATTAGATACCAAAAAGATATCTAATAATGTGATCATTTAGCCTCAAAAGTTAAGCATTTCTTTTACTCAGCCCCTAAGAATGAGGCATCCATAGTTCCTATTGAATTCAGCTAGCATTATCTTCACCTCAGACTATTAACATATAAACAGAGGTTTATGTGATACCTGGTGGGTCAGTAGTATCACCTTTGGAAAGCTTCCCTGCAGGGTTCTCTGATCTATTCAAAGCCCTTATTTAATCTGACAGCTTTGTTCTGTTGACTGTTTTATGCACCTCGGGCACATCTTGTGCTAGCTGAGGGCCAGATTCATATTTGTCACTGTTCTAGGAAAAGGATTATGAAAATCTGTAGTGCATGAATACAGCAAGCACCACACTGAGCCCTTTTGTTTTCCCTTTGAGGTTGTTTTTGCTCTGGCACAGGTGGCTTCTCAGTAAGCTTATACCTTTATGATCTAACTGGAGCCCTGCATAGCTTAAGTGCCATTAAGATGCTGTATTTTGAATGCTTTTTCTTGAGAAATATACAAGAAATATTCATTAAGTTTTGCAAAAAGGGAAAAACAAGTGATGCTCATTTTAGTGATGTTTACATATAAAATACCTGAAGTTATTTAAACTGTTTTTCCATTGTGATTAATGTGAAAAAAGGGCATCTGTGCCTGTGACTGAATTTTTTCTTTGATTGTAACTGATTGGTTCCAATTGCTGAAATACTCAGCTGCTTGAAAAACTGAGTAGTTCAATTCTCATTGAGTTTTTAAGACTGATTCTGGGCCACTGTAAATTTCAGGATGACATGAGAAGAATATTCTTGAAAGTTTCATCATTTAATCTTTTATTGCTGTCATAGATAAGAGTATTTTATGATGCATGAAGAAATCACAGCAGCTGGGCTATCTTCTTATATTATAATCAGATAAGAGAACATAATGCAATGAGAGGAAGAACATCAAAGAATACCTATTTCTAATTATTCTAACTAAAATGTAAAATAAAAAAATTGAGACAGACCAATTGTATTCTGGTGAAGCAAAACCCAGTACTTAAAGCTTATTTTTTTTATGTTTTAGTGTGGAACAGCAGCAATGGAATGCATGAGGCAATATGTTGGGGAAGTGCTGGATTTCATTGCAGATATGCATACTTTAACCAAACTGAAGGTTGGTTCTGGCATACATTGTTCCAAAGTGTATGAGTTTTTTTGACAAAAATAGTTTTCTGTAAGGAACCTGCCTAGGAGACATGGTAGGAAGCATTTGAGGATGACTGACAGGTTTTTTTTTTTTTCTTTCTCTTTTAAAAAAATATTAATGCTGTTACAGATTAGACACTTCTGTGGCATCAGTACAAAGTAGCTTATGTGGTGTTGAAATGGAGGCCGATTCAAATACCGTGAGCACACAATAAAAATGCAGACATGATTTTTCTGAAATGTTGATGATAAGCAAATGTCATACTAAAGTCACTGTGAGAAGTAGCTGTGTTTAATATAACCCAAGGAAGCATAAAACTCCTTGCCTGTACAGCTAAGTACACTCTTGTGGAGGAATTCTGTGTCTCTTATAGACACAAACAGACACTTAAATTTATTAGAAGTTCAGAGGTAATTAAAATGCAGTAATTAACCTAAAAAAAAGGGGTGTCCTTTTTCTAATGGATGCTGTTGTTTTCATTGCCAGGTTATATTCTGTTGAGGTGGGGAAAAACCAAATAGCTCTTACCTCTGTAGTTCAAACTGCATTTTGGTCTCTTTATATTAGTTGAATGACAAATTGTTAAGAGGAGTGATAGGAAAATACTTCTGTTAAAATAAAACATTTTATTTTAACAGAATGCATTTCATCAAAGGATCCTAGCACTCATTAGCTAATCAAAACCTAGAATTCCTGTTTCATGAAGGAACTTAATGCTCCTATTAAAATTCTTACAGAATGGAAATTCTCTAAAATGTTTTGAAAAATAAGTAGCATAAGTAACATTGCTGATCTGAAGTTTATTTTTGAAGCAATGAGATGAGAATTTTTGCACTACTAGTTTCACACACTGTCCTTCTGGCCCCTCAACCCCCCCTTGTCCCACCTCCCAGCTAAACTGAAACTTGTGCCTTGAAATTCACTGTAGCTGTATTTTACTGGACAAAATATCTTTTTTCTTAAATTCTTGCCCTGTTGGCCATGAATTCCTTTGAATTGAAAAAAAAAATAGTCTAAGGGAAGCAGCCTGTTATCCTGGAGTAGAAATTTACTTCAAAGCACAAAGTAATTACTCATTTGAAGTTGAATTGGATTGCCTTCCCACTCTATCCTGTTAAGTTATTCACCCATTTCTGTAAGTTTAGACCTGCTTTCAGAGTAGGTAGGCAAATGAATCATAAATAAGGCAAGAGATCTGGTTTGCTAGTTCCACAGGAAAAAAAAATGGGCTTACCTGAAACCAAGAATGGAAAAAAATTGCTTATAAATACTTACAGGTATCCTCTCTCCTATGTAAAATGTTTTTGTAGAAAACTTTCTGTCATTAGGACTTTTTCCTTCTGCCCATCCCCCTTTAACTGTATAATCTGTATTCTGATTATACAGAATTTTTAGAATTTTGTAAATTCTAAAATTGATTTTTAGAATTATCCTTACAGTGATGAAGTCTGATGATTATTTCTTAGCCTCAGTGGGACTACTTTTCAAAAAATTTAATATATGGATTTAGATAGAACATGAACTAAAATTTTTACCCATTTTTTCACTTTCATGTTTTGAAATTGGACAAGAAGCTTCCCAAATCAGTCATCTGGCCATTTAAAACTAAGTCAGAAATTTCATGTTGTTTTGATACAGCCATGTAATACAGGAATCTGAGGACAAAATTAGCATTATAGGAGAGTCAAATATGACCATAATTTTATGTATTGCAAAGAATAAGCTTTTCTGTCTTAGAAAATTAAAAGCCAGTTTTTATTTTAACAGATAAAACTTCATGGTTTTAACATGTTTAAGAAAATATTTGTAAGCATTTTTAAGTTTACAAATAGTCAGAACTTGAAACAAATTCACAACATCTATCTTTAATATATTTACTTATCTTGCTTGGGTTTTATTAACAGAGGTTTTACTCCCTTGAAAATGAGTCCTAAGATCATCTAGTTGTACAGTCTCTTATGACAAGTGTGTATTATCAACAGCATCTGGGGTTATAGCTAACAAAGAATGCCATATGATTTATATGACCAGTAACAATCCCAACAGCAGAAGGTGGTTTTCAAATTTGGAAATTTCTACTCTCTGTAGGAATTCAGAGAACAGACATAGTTAAAGTTGTTTATTTATATCCAATGTCATCTTTTGCATATCCAAGTATAATTTCTTTGAAAGAGGCTAGTTATTTTCAGTCCTGTATATTAGGAACTACTGCAGTATAGAAAAGGTATAAATGTTAATTCTCAAGATAATTGCATTTCAGTGTACTGTTTCTGTTCAGTTTCTTATGGTTTCTTTTCCCCTTTGAGATAACATCCTAATTGGTAAAGTTTGGCAGGATTTTATTCAGAAAATTTCACCATTTTTGAAGATTTATAATGTATCTGCCTGGATAACTGTCTATCCTTTTTACCTCTCTGTATAACAGTCACTAAATATTCATGATGGTACCTAGGGGGTTTTTCTCTTGAAACAGACTTTAAGCAATTTGATAGTGTAAGTTTCTGGGGTCAGATACTTATCTGTTACAAAAATGTTATTGGTTCACTGATTTCTGTCCTGTTATAATAATTGAATAACTGATGACCTGATTTTCTTGTGCAAAACATATGGCTCTCCTTTAAAGCAAGCAACTGCAGTCAGCATGTGTTCTGTTATAGTCTAGTACCAGAAGGTAATGCAAAGTTAGCTTAACAGAAATACAGAAGTATCTCAAGAAGCAGCAGTGAAACATCCCTTAAAGCTAGCAAAGCAGAATAAATTATCTTTACAGGCATAAATACTTGAGTGTTTCTTGGTAAGAGGTTTGGACCTTTTTATTGCCAGAGCTTAAAGGCATTTGTTACTGAATAGTGCAATATAGCTGACTAGTGCAATATAGTCTTATTGCTGGTGAATAAGTGAGAGCTTCTTTCTGAACATGTAAATGGAATATTGCACATGGAAGGCAATTCCTGCCCATATGATGTCTTGTTAAATGATTAGATTCTTTCATTTTTACCTAAGCTGTCTGGATGTGCAAGCACTAGTTTGTATTTATCGGCTGTGGATTTTGCTGATACAAAAGCTGTCTATACATTTTGCCCAATTTATATTTTGTCTGGCCTCTTAGAATTGTGGCCCTCTGTGGAAAGATCTGCATCATACAGGTGTTACTAATACAGGGATTGAATAATTTTTAAAAATCTATTTCTGAGCTTTGTTGTGTAGATACAGTTGGAGATCCTGAGAAGGAATTGAAGGGGAATGAAAGAGAATATGCTGTTTTTCGGAAGAACTTAGTTCAAGCAAAATACTCTTTCTGGGTAGGAAATGAGATCTTTGCCTTGCAGAGTCACATGAAGACTTGTTCTCAGCCACTGCATGAAGACACATTTGGTGGACATCTGAAAGTTGGTTTAGCTCAGATTGCTGCTATGGAAATCACCCGGGGAAACCACAGGGACAACAAAGCTGTGATCCGGTATTTGCCTTGGCTTTACCACCCTCCTTCAGCAATGCAGCAAGGGTGAGAATGCTTTTGCACTAAAAGGAATACTAAAATGAGTTTGAAATTTTCATAAAATTGTTTTTATTGCCAGATTCCATAAATAAGACCCACAGCAGGAAATGGTGGTAGTGGGACATTGAAACAGCTGCTCAGCATCTCGCTGATCTTAACTGAGGAGTTTGTCAATGTAATATTTAAAGTACATGCCAAAGGGATAGGGAAGGTAACTCCAGGGGCTTGACTGGAGTAACACTGGAAATTAACTTGATTCTTGGTCTAGGTGCAGACAATGAAAAGCACACAGGCATTTGATCAGTCCTAGAATTACAAAAAAATTTCTCTGAATTATAGACAATACAACAGGAAATGGTCTTTGAAATTAGGAAGTACAAACGGGTGAGAGGTCTTAAGTATAGGCCTACTGATGTATGATAAACTGCTATCTTCATCTGGCTAGAGTTAAATGAGAGAAATGCTGCTCAAGACATGTTTTCTGTCTCTTTTCACTATGAGAAATCCTGATGCACAATGTTTTATTTTCTAAAAAAAGGGGAGTACTGTCCCTTGTGTTACAGTGACAACGAGTTCTGAGTGTAGGCAATTGGACTATGTTTCAACAAACCTCTATTCCTGTCCCAGCTTTGTCCCAGACTACCTGTCCAGGATTCTGGGGGCTAAGCTGTTTAGGCTCCAGTCCTTAAATACATCTGCATGTGCATTTACATGAAGCATATCTGCTTTTGGAAATAATGGATTGCTTATTTCCTTGCACTTTAGCTCCTTACATGTAAAAAAAAGGAACACATGTTCTGAATTGAAAGTAATAGATTACTTTAAGATCCTATAGGGACTTGAGGAAGAGCATTGTATCAGATTTTATTAAAAACCAAAAATTAATGGAATGCCTCATGGGTAATATGAGTCTTTGACAATGACATCAAATTAGAAACTAAAACCAGCAGGGAGAGTGGCCTAATAAATAGTGATTTATTGATGGATTTTTTTTCCCTGTGCCTGTGAATTCAAATGAGCATTTATTCAGAGCTTGGAAGTGGCAAAGGAACAGACAAGATGTCACCACCGTAAAGGGCTCTTCCTTTTTAGATTATATAAGCACAATGCTTTGCAATTAGATGCTGCACTAGATGGTGGATAAATACTTGTGTCACAAAAAAGTATACTCCCTGCCCTCAAAAACACAATCCAAGTGTACAAGGAGAGGCTTGAGAACACAGAAATTAACTCCACTTTACCAATGGAGAAGTGGAACACAGTGCAGGTAAGGAGGCTGCCTGGTGTCCAGGGGAGCTGAGTGGAGCATTTCCACTTGGGCAATGCTTCCCATCGGATGATATCTGTGTAAAAAATCATTGTATGTGTATATGTATATGGAAACAATGAATCTGTGAACCTTTTATAGAGACTGATTCTTCAATCCACCAAATATGTTGTGTTGGACTTGTATATGCCATGTCAAGGCCACTAAGTTCTGTGTGGTTGGAATCTTCCCACAAGCTGTATCAATGATCTGTGTCTCCAGCACACTGAGACTGCATCTGCCAAATGTGCATAAGGAGATTCCATATTTTGGGGAAGGCCAGAAAACATAGTATCATTGTAAAATCTGCTCTTTCTTGACAGGCCCAAGGAGTTCATAGAATGTGTCTCACACATTCGTTTGCTGTCCTGGCTACTTCTGGGGTCTCTGACACACAATGTTGTCTGTCCAAATTCTCCCTCATCTTGCATGCCTATTCCACTGGATGCAGGTTCACAAATTGCTGACCACCTTATTGTTATTCTGATTGGGTTTCCAGAGCAATCAAAGGTAAGGGGTTATATGTTTTAAGTAGAGATGTCTTATGTATTGGCCTTATTGCAAACATTTATTTTTAGTAAGATAAAAGGAGGGGTAAAACTTAATAAAACCCAGGGCCCAGGAAAGAAACTGTACTAAGAAAGTAAAGTTTTTCTTACATGCCTAGAAAACTGATGAAATTAGTACACTTTAATTTGAGGTTTGGCTATTTCAAAATGTCTGAACTCAGGAGTGAGGAAAGAAAAACTGAATTCCAAATTGAAGCTTTAGCAATGACCGTCTCTGTAGCAAATCTCTCAGATAGTTATTTATTCTTGTTGTATATTTGCATTTGATAGCATGTAAATGATTTTATGATCAAAATAATTAGAAACAGTGATGATTCAAGCACAACTTTTTCTTCAGGTGTTCAGGACCAGAAGAGTTATTACAGCTTATAAGACATTTGTGACAGTAGTTTAAGGCAAATATAGCAGCAGTCTTTGACAACAACCAGGTTTTTATTAGTGACAGAAGCAAAATGATCACACATTTATCTTATACATAAAATTCTCCTTTCTTTCCCTCCACCCAGCCAAGACACTGGTGCTTCCCATTCATTTCTTTGGCCTTTTTTTGCTCTTTCAAATACCTCTTTCCAGTTACCAAGCAACCATTGCGATGTTTGGTGCAGTCATACTGCCACAGAGCATGAATCCTTCTTGCACTTGCAAACTGAGAAAACATCTCTGACCAGAAGCGTCTTTCTTGTAATGATGTAGTTAATGTCCAACAGTCCTGGAGGCTCAGACACTGTGACATATGATGAGGATTAGCAAGGAGCCATGCCTGAGTATGCAAAATGAATTCTCTTTCCTTGTCTGTTTCCTTGTGACTATGAGCAGTCCCAGCAAAGAAGAAATGGATGACAGATTAACGGAACAGATGCAAAATCATGTGTTTTGTATGATAACTGTCCTCTCAGGTTCTAAAGTAGAATCTTATGTGCCAGAGCCTTCAGGCCTTCCAGAGACTGCAGTGGAGACTTCCATTAAGAAAGTTTCAGAAATAGTCCTGAATACCTGTTTTGCAAAACTAACGTTATTTTAAAGGGACTGACCTTAATGCCAGGCACATAGATGGCATGGGAGCATATTTGCAAATGCAGTTTTTGGTCTGAAAATATAAACCCATTTTTTAAACATGGAAAAGATGTTATCAAGTCTACTAGACTTAGTAGTTCCTAGTGGGAGGGAAACACAGGAAAGTGAGGGGCAAAACTGCACAGTGGGACACATGGCAGGAGAGGAAAGCCTCTGCCCTGTATCCCAATGCAGTTATTTAAATAAACATTTTCTTCTATTTTCTGTTCCTACAGACATCTGTTCTGCACATGTGTTCCCTGTTCCATGCATTTATATTTGCTCAGCTCTGGACAGTGTATTGTGAACAAACAGCAGTAGCTCCGACAGTCCAAAATCAGAATGAATTTAGCTTTACAGCAATCCTCACAGCCCTGGAGTTCTGGAGCCGAGTGACACCAAGCATCCTGCAGCTAATGGCACATAACAAAGTGGTAAGGCAGGTGCTGCAGACAGATTTAGTACAGATTAAACTCAGAGGAGGCTTGGCTCTGTTTCAGTGGAATACAACAGACTATGAATAGCATCATAAAGTGACTTTGATGCTTTTGAGAAATTAAAAGGATAGCTAATTAGTAATGATTTAACCTCACAGTGGGCCTGAAAAAGGATCTAGCCAGAAATTGCCTGAAACAGCATCAGGAGCTTGAGTTGCTGTTTGTTGGATTAAGAGCTCCTTGCATCAATTCTCATTTTATATATATTATTGCTCTTAGCTGTGGTCTGTTGTTTTATCTGATTCTGCCTTACAGCAGACATGAACTGTTCTAGGATAGTTCTGTGGATATCCATTTAATTATTTTTTACCATGTGATGATGAAAAAATACACAACTCCTGACAACTGGTCACCCATAATTCACGGGTTACTCATCATAAATAAGCTACATAAATATCTCTTGAACCATTTTTGAGTAATGAATGCCTGGAAGGAGGCATCTCTAGAGATAAGATTTAAAAGGGCAATGTTCAGTGTGTCCAGAAATCAGCCAAACCATTTGCTTGGAAATAACCTTTAAATGTTTGTTTATCTCAAATACTGTCTTCTGTTGGAGCAACTTTGTTCCAGATTCCAGCAGCCCTCTCATAGCTGCTCCTTTGCTTGCCCTTAACTAATGATTCTCTGTACCTGCAGGCTTAGGGTTAAGAGCTCGTTGCTGATGAGCAAGGCCTATTGTGTTTCCCACATCCCAGATAGTCACAACAGGTCAAAACTTTTTAACTGGGATATTCAGTAGTAGTTCTGGCTCTGGAGAGCCTGATGTTAACTTTGAGTGGGAAACAGTTTTATACGTGGCCCATTCCTCTTAAGTTAGGTCTTAATGTTTGGGTTTTTAAGGTTTGCTGCTGCCAATGTTTTCATTCTTGTTTTGTTTGGGTTTTCTTTTTTCTTTTTCAAATGTAGACCTGCTATGTGTAGGGAAATTGTTTTATATAATTCCCCTTTCCCCATGTGAAACATCTGCCATCCCTGGCAACCTTGCCCTTTTAATTGTACTTGCATGTGCTGCAGTTTAATATCTCAGCCAGTTACTATTTCCTGTGTCTTGTCCAATCAGGCAAGGGCCACCTAAAGCTGTCCCTGGATGATATTTTAGCCTCTGACATGTGGTGTGCTCTCTGTGGTTCACAAGCCATTGCTGGGAACAGTAGTTCAGGAAGCCCCATTTGAAGGAATTGGAGGTGTGCATAGCATTTCCAACCAACCAGTTGTTTAGTCAGACACAAAAGCCTCTTGTCAAACCCTAGGACAAGAATATGACTGGGAAGTCCCAAATTCCAATCCTTTTTCTGAAAGTATATTATTATGTGGCTTTAGAGCCACAGTTATTAAGCTCTCTGCCTCAGCTCTTGCTCTGTGAAATGTAGATAATAATACTTGCCTGTCTCACAGGGGTGTTGTGAGGTTAGTTAGTTAGTGTTTGTGAAGCACTTTGAAGATGAAAAGCAGAACATAAAAGCTAAGTTTATTATTATCAAGGGGAATTTACATGTAGTTTAGACAGGCACTGTAAATAGTTATTGCTGGCTCACGGTGTTTGTCTTGTACCTGTGAATTTACACAATATAAAACATAAAAGCTGTCTACTACCAAATAACTGATATTTGCATCTGTCATAAATTATGATACAAAATGGAAGAATTACTGACTAGCTGTTGGTTCAGAGCAATAAATTATCTTTTGATGGAGGATAAAAAGATGAGGTTTGTGAGCATGTTAATTTTCAAAGATTCAATAAATAAAAATACCTATTTCTGACACACAGATTGATGAGAATTTCATAGTGAAGACATAAAAACCAATTTATGATGTCTGAAAAAACAAAGCCAAAGACAACTTGTTTTGATGTGTGGTAAGAATTAAAATATATCAAGGATTGAAATACTTAACAGATAGATGTTACCACACTGGGGTGAAATTAAATAAAGAAAAACATCCCATACGTGCTTATGTAATATTTAATCTTGTATGTCAGTGGTTAATAAATGCACACCTTGTGGTACAGTATAACTGCCTAGCAAATACAGGAAGATCCTTCTTAGAGACTGTTGGCTTATCTTACTACATTGTTATGCTGGATATTAATTTGGTTTTACAATTTATTTTTCTTTTCCAAGATGGTGGAAATGGTGTGCCTGCATGTGATCAGTTTGATGGAGGCTTTACAAGAATGCAACTCTACTATCTTTGTAAAGGTAGGCATACCATACCATGAATATTTATTAAATGATATTGCCTGATTATTCTGATCTCTAAATGTATTGTCCTCTGCTTCCCCTCCCACTCAAAAAAAGAAACTTACTTGAATGTTAATGCCTTAATATAACCTAGCAGAGCACACTGAAACAAAAATCTGTGGTAAGATGACCAGACCACAATCTCACATTCAAGTTCTCCTGATTTTTTTAAAATGAACATCTAATCGACTTCCTCTTTTCATTGCCACTAATGTCAGTAATGGTCTTATTCCTCTAATAGACACAGCTTATGCCACTGACTTTGAGAACCTCTAGCTATTGCCTGAATTTTCAGCCATTCTGTATCTTTTAATCATCATAGGTCCTTTGCAGATCTCCTCTGTGTTCTGAGCCTCACGCTCTTTTAGGTAGATAACAAAAACTTTTTGCCACAGTGGTTTTCTTGTTATTATATATGTATGAGTTGTTTCTTTGGAAATCCATAGTGAGTCTTCCATGGGTTATCACAGTGTTTGTAGAAGGGTTGAGGTAGTCTCACAAACATAAATCAATTTTACTATCCTTTTTTATGTTTTCCCAGTGCAAGAGAGTTTCTACATAAGTAGTTAAGGTTAATACAGTACTTTTGTTGCCATAGAGGAAATTTCTGATTATTGCTTTACTCCAGTCTTTTATGATCAAGCAAGAATTGAAAATAAAGTAGCTAAAATTGAAGGTCTTTATGTCAACTGACATGAAAGCATTCACACTCACTGTGAAAATATAGATTTGTAATGTCTTGATTCACTACAGAAATTCTGGCACTAAGGGGTGTTAAAGTGATTATGGCTGTGTCTGAAAGACATATGGGCTTCTCTTTTAGCCAGTCCAGGACGTTCAGAATTTGACAAAGATGAAGAGTGGCTTTAAAGCTGTGAAAAGAGAGGCCTTTAGGGCCAAATCCTTGTCACAAATCAAATGAATGCTTTCAGGGGGTTAGGTTTGAGAGTATATATCAATATAATGCTAAGTCAGGTTAAAAGGACATTGTTATTACTATAAAATCAAGCTCATAAAACCGTGGAACTCTGAGTTAAGGTGCGAAGCTTTCATGTTTAGAGAAGGGAGATGGAAGAGGAGAATTTGGGTGACCAATTCCCCTTTACTCAGTCCTAAAGTGAAATCCTGCATGAACAATATACATGCATAACAGTACTATAGGATTCATAGTTCCAGATTACTATTTTTTTTTCTGAACTAACTGATTGTAAAAATATTTATTGTAGATCTGAATGAAAAATAAGTGCCATGATTTAGGGACTTACTGTATGTTTGAAGTCCTTCAAAGACGCAGCGGTGCAAAGCTCATTCACACAGGAACCAGTGAGTGGCTTCTCTAATTTAAAAAATCAAATTTGAGACGGTCTCTTCTTTAGTGACTGTGAAATGAAATGAAAGTGTTCAACTTTTCTCCTGCTTTTCAATGTCAAAGGAACTGGGAAAGTGGCCATACCATGTTAGGCATTGGTGTTGGAGACCAGTACCTTGCTGGTTACGTCTTTGACCATCAGATGTATCTCTGAGGAACCTGGGGGCCTACAGTAAAGACAGTAAAGACAGGAACAGCTCAAGGCCTTTTGCAGGGACCCAAGGGTTTTAGGCATCTCCAGCAGCTGCTGTGTAGCTTTTTAGAGAGCTGGGCAGGCAGCAGGTTTGGGGAGTCAGAACAGTACCGTGACCAGCCTGTTCTACGGTCTGGCTTCCCTTTAAAAATTAAACTGGAATCAATATAGTTCTGTTGAAAATATAAACTCAAAAAATTTGATAGTGTCTGACAGCACACTGTTCTTCCAACTGTTCTTTCTAACTAGTGTTTTGTATTCTTCCTTTGTGAAGAAATGGCTGGCTGAGGATTAGTTAATAAAACTCAAGTGCTTCCATAAAAATGTCTTCTTGCTTGGCTTGTCTATCTGGCAGCTGCAGCACTAGAGGGTTTGCTTGCTTGTGCCTGCAGCAGAATGTTTCATTTCCTTAAATATGTCCAGACCCTGCAAGACAGAACTGTGCTGGAGGACAAAGATCTGTATCTGACCTTAGACTTGTCCAGAAGAGATACTGATAAAAGCTAGTTTCCATGAGTGCCCTTTACAGTCAGTATTTTTGGACATGATTCATCTTGATCTATTTTAGATACTTGCTTTGGGACAAGATGATCTGGATGTGAAGTGCTTGATTCTCTCAGCCGACTGTAAAAGTTGTTCAGTGAATTGGTTCAGATGCAGAGGGGCACCCTAAGTTTTCCAGCTGGCTTCCCTTCTTGCTTAATGCACTTCTGACACCAATCCTGCCACCACTGGCTAACTCCACACGAGCTCCACCAGTGCCAGAGGAAATTGTCAGTGATGTTTTGTTGATGGCAGTGGGGTGTGGAGCATGGCCTCTCAGATCTGTTCCCTCCTCACAAAAAACACACATTGGGGTTGTGGTCATTGCATCCTGTTAAGCCCTTCATTAGTGTGAGAGCCCATGGAAGGATGTACAGAGCTCACACGTCTGCTGCATCTGGCTGTGTTCCAGCTGTTTTGGCATTCATCTGTCTGTAAATGCTGAGGTTTGACTATGGTTCTTCATGTGGTAGACTAAGTAATGAGTCCTGACAGAGCTGCATATAATTCTCCAGCAAAAGAACACTGAAATTGAAACAATTATCATTCCTTTCACAAGGGAAACAGCACTTTATCTAATGTTGTCAATAGTGATTAGGTTTAACTTGCAGCTCCCGTTAGCATAATTGGCAAATTGCAAATTTTAATACCATTTGGAGGAACATTTTAGAACAGTAACCTCAGTGGTTAAATTAATATTGAAAAACATGAATACTTTTGCTAGAAATTCCTCTCTGGCTTTCATAAGGTTGTCATGTTACACTTCCTCAGAAGTAAAAGTTCCCTGAAAAGCAGGAGTCTGAAATACATATCATTCCAGTCCAATCACCGCTGACAAATTTGCAGACCTTCTCACCTTGTCCTTCTGGATAGCTTTTACCTGTGCTCCACAGCCTACAGAATATCTCACATTCTGCAGTGAAGCACTGATGTGGCTAGTGGCTTAAGAAATGTTGGTTTACCATTTAAATATATGACCTGGTTTGGTTTTTTTTTCATTTCTTGATGTATACCTCACCATGTAAAATGTTTACTCTGTTTACTCCAATATTGCTCACCTGCACAAACACAAACCTTACAAGGAAAGTAACAAGTGACTTCCTGTAACAAGTTTAATTCTGTATTTTCATCATTGCCTTATACACAATATCAATAATTGTTACTGGTGACAAGGGAAATTGCTACTATAGACAAGGGAAACTGGCTTCTTTACATCAGAGTTATCATCTCCAAGTACTTGAAATAACCACTTTTTCAGATTTGTGGTTCAAACCATGCCAATTAAAATGGCTAAATGCATTAGATGTGTCCTTCTTGGTCTCACAGTAACTATAGCATGTTTACAGTCACTTGTATAATAACAAAATTCACATTTTCTTGCAGCTTATACCAATGTGGTTGCCAATGATACAGTCAAACCTAAAGGTAAGTTTTTTCTAGTACCTTATTCCTTTATTGTTAGTATTATACATTTCTGTAAATTCTGGAAATAAGCTGTGATATGCGTATTCTCTGAAAATAGGTAATTGTAGCATATGCAGTTGAGATGAAAGTGTGAGCACAGACAGAACATCATTTGCTGAGATTCTTGCCCTCTCGTCAGTATTGCTCTCCTTTTGCCTTCTGGAACACTTTCCTCTGCCCAGGTTCTGCACTGGTGGGGCTTTTCCACTGTTTACTGGGATTGGTTGTTCCTGAGCTGTGGTTTTCTTAATGCCTTAGGCTTGAGAGTTCCCTGACAAATTGGGATTGGGACTCTTGACTCAGGAGTTAGATTTGGGTTCTAAAGAAGATATTGTGGGCCTGTTTGCTTGGGTAAAACTGTACCATCTGGCCCTCTTCATAAGAGAGAGCAAGGTGGATGTGTGGTTTGTGAATCAAGAGATTTTTGGTGAAGAGAAGAAGAGTTTTGGAGTTGGTCTCAGTAAGGAGTTGTGTCTGTAAGCACATTTACCTTCCATGGCAACACCACAGGGCAGGATGTGGAAGAAATAAATTTGACATGGGGCAGTGTAAGAAACTCCTTGGCCAACAACCAGTACCCTTCACATTGTGCTATATTAATGTATGTATTAAAGGTAAGAAACTAAATGTTTTGCATCATTTCAACAGCATTTATCTGCTGGACTTCAGCTCCGCCTCCAAGCCATCCAGAGCAATGTCAACCATCACAGCCTGAGGATGTTGCAGGGGTCAGGACAAATGAACAACAGCTCATCTGTGCTCCGCAAGTGGCTGCAGTGTACCCAGTTCAAAATGGCTCAAGTAGAAATTCAGTCATCAGAAGCTGCATCTCAGTTTTATCCTTTATGATTCATGTGATTTGTTCCAAAATATTCATTTTTTTAGCCTAGCAATAACAGGATTAGAGCTGTAAAAGACCTTTTGTATAAATCCATATACAGAGTATATACTGTAGCTACACTTTTTAGCCTAGGACAGATTGTGAAAAAGCTTATAATGGGTGAAGCTAAGAGCCTGCTCCTGCAAGTTTATAATTACAGTTACTCAGGATCAACAGGTTCTAAGGCTGTGTTCATGAACATGGGTTGGACTCAAATCTATCATATTGTACATATATCTCCAATCATTGAAATAACTTGTTCTTAAATGTTCCTTTACATTATTTTTGAAGCTAAAATAAAAATCACTTTTCTTTAACTTCTATTTTTTTTAAAAATAGAATTGTGGGTATTCACAAACATGGAAGTGCTATGTTGCTATTTTTTGACAATTACAAAAGAAAATAGGGTTTTTAGGAACCTTTATATAAGTTTTTAGGGGGGATGTCTTTTTTTTTTTAGATTCACAGCTGGCAATGCAATAAAATCTGTCACTATGAAACAGTGATGTCCTAATGAGGCTTTTTGTCATCATCTTCTGGGAAAACAGCAGCTTGTAGGGAGAGTTGTTATGAAGTGCACTTAGAAATTAGGTTGTTAAACTGTGCCAATTAATTTGTGGGTTTTTTCAGTACATTTTCCAAAACTGCCAGGTCTGATTTGTTATTTTTTGAAATACTGCTTTTACTTCATTGAATCTCTGCTGCTCTTCTTTGTAGATTTCCTAGAAGCCTCTTTAATTTTGTGACTACTGTATTGTATTCTTCTGTCGATACTTGTATACAGTGCAATTAAAAAGATATCCCAAATCTATTCTTATTGATGTCTACAGAATTTATGTTGCAGACTTCAAGAGGAGCATGATTGGACTTGAACTTTTGCATAATGATATTTACAAATCCCAGCATTTGCATACTGTTGCATACATGATGTTTAATAACAGATGGATTTTAATATCATTAGGAGACTCAGTCAAAGCCCATTAGAATCTAAGGAGAATCAATTAACTCAGTGGATTTTACATAAAATCTTGAAAGCATAATGATTTACCACCTCTTATAATAAATACTTAAATCTGTGCAATCCCAGTTGTATTTTCTGTATTTATTCTGTAATGCACTGATTAGAAAAATAGCAAATATTAAGTTGTATATTAGAATGGTATTAAATTCCTAGTCTTTATTACCACTGTCAGAATCTGCCTGAGTACATTTCAGGTTTTGTGAAGGGTCAGTCTTCCCTCACTGCATTTACTAAAATAAAAATGGAAATGTTTGCAGATATGCCATTAAAATACCATTATGCTTTACAAAAACAACAAAAATAAAACCAGCCAATGAAACAAAGAAAAACCAGTAAGGCATGTGCTAGCTTGCTTAAAAAATGCTCCTCTGTGTTTTCAGTGGAGTGGAGAGAAATTGATTTGCATAATCTAAAACTGAAAGCAACCTAAAATGAGCTACATGGAGGCTGGGGATGAAAAAACAGTAGGGATAAAAGGGAATGAAAGAGACCCTCCCAATGAGTCAAGATTCAGAGTGGACCTGCTTGCCAAAGTGAGCCCCAGACATGACCAACAGTTTTTGGGCCTAAAGGTTGTAACAGCACTTAATCGATAGCCTAATTTATACAATTTAACAAAGTATTCTATAAACACAACAACTCACTTAGAAGCCTGTCTTACTTAACACACCTAACATACTTAAGAATCCAAGAGAGAACATTCACAAGTACCCTTACTACAGTACATTCACACTCCCATGCACACAGACCTAAAGAGTATGTACAAGGTCCCTGCGAAAAGTTCCCCTTGAGTTCAGTGCAGCGCTCACATCGGGTGCCTTTGCATCTTCTCAACAGGTGATGGTGAAAGTGAGCTTCCAGGAGTGGGGTAGCAGCCCCACCTCAGTCAGCAGCATCTGCTCAGAGGGTGGTGGCCAATGAGCCTTTCTGAGATCATAGTGTGGCCTGAGGAGGAGCAGGGAGGGGGATGCACCAGCATGGCATGCTCTTGGGCTTGGAGTAGGTTCTTCTCAAATATTAACCATTTTTCTTGCATCCTTCTTTTCATCCAGGATCTTATCTCTTGGGACTCTTAGCTTTCTTATCTCATGTTTATTCCCCATACTGTGTGCATTAATATACAGGTACTTCAGAGTGGTGCCCAGCATGATTTCCTGAAGAGGTTTTGGGATTTCCTCCATAATGATTCCCTATAGGCAATTCCTTGCTCATCTGCAGAATGCTGGTGGTTGAGCTGTGTTTTGTTGATTTTGGGATCCCTTCCTTTCACCCCAAGCTCCATCCCTCCCTCATGTGGGTGCAATACCATGCTAAGTGTTAGGCAGTTGGAACTTTGCCTTTGGGCAAAAAGGAGCTGTGGTCTGTGTTTTCGGTGAGACTCACTCCTTAGCTGTGTCTTCAACCTTGTGCCTGCAACACAGGTGATAACTTTGCTAAGTAACCACATTTAATAGGGGGCCCAGGTGTAGGGACTGAGGTCACCCTACTGAAATGGACGTGCTGTTGGGCCCCTGAAAGTGGGACATGTAGGAGAGAGATTTTTGTATTTTGATATATTGTGATCTGGTGAATCTGAAAGTCAACTGAAAGACAAGGAGAGGGAGGGAATTTGAGGCCCTTGGGCATGAGGTGGGTGAGCTCAGATGGGTACAATGGAAATTGTGGAAACCTAAAGGATGAAGAGAGATGATTTGCAGGAGAAGAGCAGAGCCTCAGAAAGCTTGTTGAAACTCACTTTTGGAAAGGAGAATCTATGATCAGGCATCTCTGTGGATAATGCATGGAAGCAACATGGTGAAAGCTCTTTCCCTACCTAGCAAAAGCATCTGCTTCAAAGCATCTATGTTCAGACTGGCAAAACTCAAAAAGAATGCAAATACAGTAGTGGGGAGTTATTAAAATTAAGCACGAGCCAAAGATAGACCTGCTGAATCCAGGTCTTTAAACAGTTTAACACTGTGGGAATTGAGATTTAGTTTCAGCTCTGGGTTTAGAGATAAGAGTTGGTCACAGAAACTCTCCCATGTTTCAACATAGGATTTAGTATGTATCTGTCACTGATTATAATTAATATGGTTCTTATGGAGCTGTTATGCCTAGGCAAATTAGGACTGCACGTTATTAAGAAGCTGCTTTAGCATAGGGGATATAGCCTGGAAGATTGTATGATCAATGATTAGGAGTGTTTGACTAATAACAACAAATAACATGGGGCTTGACCAGATATGTCTGGTTTAAGACTTTGGGAAAATCTTTGAAGTGCACTCTAGGGATCTTCAGAAGTACAGAAATCTGCATTAGTAGTTTTTTAAAGCACTGTAAAATATATCTTTACAGTGCCTGAGGTCAATACACAACTCAAATGAGTCACTCACATTATCTCTCTGAAATAGCCCAGAGCAGCAATTCTTTATATTCTGTAGGAAGATTAGGAAGTAAATAACATTTGGTGTTCCCTGAAAATTCTACCAAACAGCAGCAGCAAATCCTCCTGCTCTGCCACGCTCCCAGCAGGGCTGTGTCTCTGGGTGTGTGTCAGCAGGAGCAGAATCCATCCTCTGTAGGATCATGGAGAGCTGCCATTTAGGAGCAGTGTTTAGTCTTCTGTTGCAATAAGCTGCTTAAATCAACGCTTGTTACCAGGCCTGACCCAGTAAAAGAATTAATTTATGGTGTGCTGAACTGTGAAATTCCCAACAACGAGGGGCACTTTGCAAGGAGCGGTGGTTAAACCCCCACTCCTGCCAGGTTATGTAACCCGTGTCCTGAGCGCGAGGTTAATGTCAGCGTGGGCATCTCCAGGGGCTTTCCTCTGCCTCCAGGGAAAACCACAGCCTGAGCTACACACAGGGTCACACAAAGGCTTTTACAGCACATCACTTGCTACCTACATACGTGCTTTATCTTAAACGTAATGTTTCTGCAGCATGTCATTAGAGCTGTGGCAGTTCAAAGGCCCTAAAAGCACGGTTGGTTTTCTGGCTTTGTTTTCCATGCTATGACAGCAGTCGCTGTGCTCTGGGACTGACGAACATGGTGAGACAGAAGATGTCTCTGAACTCTGGCCTGCAAAGCCTCCTTTCAAGCTGGATGAAGATAACCAGAGCCCAGGGCTGTTTGTCTTTGCTAGCGTGTCCTGGAAAAGAGTTCTGCAGCCAAGAATCCTGTGCTATTCCCCCAGCTGCACGCAGCTCTGGGAGAGTTCTAGCCACAGTTTTTCTTGTTGCCTCTTAATGTGACTCTTGGACAAAGCTGACGTCTATTTTTTTTTCAACAGGATCTGAATCTTGATTGCACAAGAGCTGCTTAGTCAATGATGTGGGTTTTCAGCTGACCATTGTGCCTGAAGTCAGGCAGAGGCAACAGCCCTACAGTTTGTTGGGCTTGATGCAAGTCTGAAAAGAAGGGCTCTGCATTTGTCACTTGGTTTCTAACTCTTAATTATTCTAGCCACTTCTGCCTCTCCCTGCTGAGCACAATTTCAGCTGGAGTCTGAGCATCAAGGGACAGGAGTGAAAATAGCCATCGAAGAGGAAGATATTCTGATGCTCCCTGGCTGCAAAGTGATCAGAAAGAGAACCTGAATCCACCTTTGGCACTGGCCTTCCAGAGTTCGCTGATGGGGAGTCAGTGGCCACCATTGGAAATGCTTCAGGTCACAGGACAGAAGGCCACATGACAAAGAGTCCTGGCCTGCCTGGTGACCCATTGTGCCTTAGTCCTGCAGCTGTGACCTGGGGGGTTCCAGATATCACAGTGTGTGGTTTGTGAATTGTAATGGGTACAAGGAGCAGATTGTGAAGAGCTGATAGAGCTTGGCAAGAGTGGCTCGTTTCTCATCCATGCTTACAGAGCATTAACATGGAAAAGTGGAACCCATGACTCAGTCTACACTGTGAATCATTTTACAGTATTTTGCTGGATTTGATAGATACCAAAGGGTTTTCAGCCAACTGGTGAGCAGCCTTCAGTGCACTGCCCCAGGTAAGCTGCTCTGACAGTGTGTTTAACCAGCTCCCCATCAAACCTGACAAGCCATGACTGTGAGCTGGGAGTCTCAAGGTCTGATAGACACCATGTAATGCCAGGTCAGTTTTCTCAAGGTATAATTCAGGCTGGACAACGTAACTGTTATGGCTGTTCTGCAACTTTAAATCCTTTCAGAAAGGCGCAAGGGCATGCCTGTGAAGTTTGACACACAGAATAAAAATTTTATAGGTAATAGATTTTTTAGACAGGTTAGCTTTTCTGGCAGCTCCACTACTTTTGGATGAAGTCAAATTGAAGGGAAGTACTTTACAAAAGATTTGCTACACCTGTGAATCCTTGCCATACGGGAAAGTATCAGTAAAACAGAATATAAAAGACCACCACTAAAATAAATAAATTATTTATTAAAACTGTTACCTAATTTGCACTGCTGACAAAATCCTGTGTACACAGTGTTATTTTGTGATATCCAAAGCAAGTACAAAGTGCAGTTGTACCGAGGTCTACAGAAAGGCACAATTTGTTCCTGTTGGGGATCAAACCCCTATGTATAGCTCAGAAGGAGCAAGGATTTATATAGTGAAGTGACCACTTGACAATATGTGTTTCAGGTGTTTGTGGATTCCAGGGAGGTTTCACATTAAACTGCTAAATTGAGGCAGCCATGATTTGATCTTCCTCCAGATACATTTATTCAACACCAGGTGTTGCCATCATTGTGCAGTCAAGCCAACAATGCAGGTTTTCTTCTGAGTCGTGTGTGTGGCACATTTGTTCCCCAGTTCTTGCCTCTTGGTTGACTCTGATCACACACAGCTCAGAGCTCAGCATTTTCCTAAATCATCTTAGTGCTCCAGGAGCTGCAGCTCAACTTTTGCTCAGGAGATCCTATTAACTGTACCTGACCAAAGCATTTTCCAAGCCTTTCGATAACAAAATCATGCTATTGGCATTTTCTTCCCTGTGATCACCGCACACCAATCTTCAAATATCAGATATTTATCTGCTCTAAACGTGTGTCACTGAATAACTGTAGCGCAGACATGTTTCCAAGCTTTCCTAGGAAGAATGTTAAAGGACCAAATTATTTTACCAACTGATTTTCCTAGGCCAGCCTTTAAATTTAAAATAGTTTATTTCCTTTTCCTTGCATCAGGCCCTCTATCAGTCCCAACATCTATGCCTGGATCCCAGTCAGAACTTTCTCAGACCATCTCTAATGATTATTTAAGATCCATTAAGAGTTTCAGGGTAATAAAGGCTGTACAAGACAGGAAGAAGAGATGCTTCCTACTTATTATATGAAATTCAACCTATGTATCTCCAGCATTCACAGATAAAAATTTCCATGTGGAGACTGCCTTCTTTGGAACTTTTTCTGAAGTAATATTTATATTTTCATTATAACTACTTTAGTATTTTTTAACATTTCAGTCAAAATGAATTGCAGCTGATTCACCGAATGTGTACTAATTTGCAAATTAATTCTATTAACCAAATTAGGCTTAACTGATCTGTGTTGTCCAATTATTCATCTGACTCACCCATCCACAGACAGGAGGAGTAGCCTCAATGGGTTATTGTCCTGTTCCTTTTGAATCACAAACCAGCTGCTAGTTTTCCCCAGCTGTGAGGCTGAGATCAAACATTAGGGCTGCTGAAGATGCTTCACTCCAAATGAGAGGATTAGAGGCAGGGAATTTAATGCTGCCTCAAGTGTCACAAGGCAGTGCAGAATGACATGGCTTGGAAACCACAGCAGCATTTCAAGGCTCTGTTTGGTCCCAGCCCAAGAGCGTTTTTCTGTGTACTGTGACATCTGTTCTGGGCTTCACAGTGAGTGTTACAGCGCTACTCAGAATATGTAAAGGACAGCAAGACAAACAGCCAGGCCCCCTTACGGCCTCCATTATGACATAATTATGCTCCCTCACAACTCAAAATAAGAAGGGGTTTGGTGAGATTTTGGTCTCCCTTACCTCTTCATGAATGCACAGAGCATGGCCTGTAGGGGCTTGAAGACTTAAGGAGGAGCTGTTTCTGCCCTGTTCCAGGTGTGAGTAAGAAAGGTCACTGCCATGGGTTAACACAGTCACACTAAGATGCTTTGGGATGTGTAGGTGGACCTGTGCCAATCTGAGGCTTCCCTGACCAACTTTTCCAGCAGAGAAACCTGGATCTTAAATTTTAGCCAGAAGTTAGTTTTCAAGTAAGTGATAGCATCTTGGGGTATTTAAAATGCATCTCTAGTAAAGGGTAGTTCCAGAGTTTAGGAAATGAACCTTTGATGTTGGGACCTTTACATCCCTTGCATCTAGTTTTACTCCTTGCCATGACAGAGCTATTTTGGCTGGTACCCTGAGCAGAGGGAAACACAGCAGGCACCTCAAACACATCTGTGTAGTTTGAGTTGAGGTTAGAGCTAAATTTAAGAGGCTAAGAGGCTTTTGTCAGTGGAAAAGGAAGAGCTGATCTGAGTCCCAGACAATGTGAAGGATTCTGGCATCGTCGAATAAAACCCCTAAATATGTTTTATCTTGGCTTCTCTAAGCCAACAGCATCTTACCTGAGCTGTCACATGCTTCTGAAGTGGATCCAAATCTTATATGCCCTCCTAAGCCCACCCTTAGTAATCTCAGTAAAATATTAATTTTCAATGCTCTCTGTCATACAAAAAGCTGAAAGTACCAGTGAAGTGTATTGATTTTTAAAAGTGAAAATTAAGTCTCAAGGGAGTCTGTCTAGCCCGGAGGGTTGAGTAATGCACTGATGAACCTTAGAGCCATTGCTGTCTCCAGAAGAGGATGGTGGCTCATGGCTGTAGGATGTTGCTCACTTCTGGCACACTCTCAGGGAGTACCAACCTTGACCTGCAGAGCTTTCCGGGCATTCATCTCAAAGGGAGCAGGCACTTGAAAATCACTGCAATTCTGGGCTAAACACCTTCAGTTCTTGATACTTAAATCTCTTTTTTGTTTGTTTTAGAGAGTGTTCTGTTGATGAAAATCTCTCTTTAAGAGCCTTAATAGAGATGGATAGCAATTTAAGAGCTGCAAAAAGGAAAACATATTTTCATGATTGAGAGGACTGATTTAAAATTTTTGAGATAGAAAACATATTTCAAATTCAATGATTTCTTCTTCTCCTTAGTATGTTTAAGCAACATCAACATAGCCCACAAAAACTGCAGGAGTGATCCCCAAAGTGTCTCTGAAAATACCATCTTTTTCTCCTCTGAATACTGCAGAAGCTTCTCAGAACAACTTTTTAATTAAAGCAACAAAATGTGCTACTCACCACAGAAATGAAGTGGCCTCCTCTTTGCCTTCTAAATAGGAATTATGATTTCAGCTCCTTCATCACCACTTCTACTAAGCAAGAATCAAAAGCAATCAAGTCTGAAGGACCATAGGAATCTCAGATTAATACAATCAGCCTGACAGTAGGGAAACTTTTTCTTTTTTTTGGTATAAAAATAGCAAATAATAATGCCAAGTAGGTACTTTTTATTTTATTTTATCTTATTTTAAATTTTTATTGCCACTTGTTTCACACCATTAAATGCTTTGGGAGAAAGATACAGTAACTGCAGCTATTATGGTTAAACTTTAGATGAATGTACTTGTCAGAATATAAATGAAATCCTATATCACTTTGCTCATTTTGTTTTGTTTTCCCCATCCTAAATGAAATTACAGAGAATTAAATTTTTGAAGCATGACCGTTGCACAGAGAGTTATTCAGCCAAGAGCTGGCCACCTGCAAGAGGATCTCTCCTCCCTCCCCTTAAGCTTGTTATTTATTGTCTCTGTTACTAATTAGGTTTCCTGACTTAAACTTAGTTTGCAGATGATGGATTTTAAAGAATATTGTAAGGGACAGGACATCAAGGTCAATATTTGAAATTGGCAGAGAAGTAACCTTCAGAGGGCTCTTGCTCTGTGATAGCCCAGGACAGAGAGAGGCTGTGAGCTGAGTGGACAGTCTTGTTAGTGGCTTTTGTTGGTTTTCTGAGGTTTTTTTTGGGATTTTCTGGTGGTTTTTGGTGGGTTTTTTTCACCCTTAAATCACAGCACGCAGCAAATAGCACTTCTGGTAGTGCTACCATAGTTATGAAAGTTAAAAGCAGCACCTGGTATGTGAAGGGCTTCCCTAGGCATCTGGGAAATGCTTCCAGGGTGGAAAAACAATATATTTTCTTGCAATCTAAAGGTAAACTGACAAGGAGCACAAGGGAGAGGGAAGCACTATAAGCATTTTAGGCAAACATTGACTGTTTTATTGCTGACTGAGAATTTAGAAAGGAGCTTTGCAGGGCTGAATGGAGAAGACTCATAATTGGATCCATGGCTAATTCTGCAGCAGTGAGGTACAGTAGCAGCTAATCTCTCATATATATATAAAATGGAAAATTCCACTTCAGTCCAATTCTGGTGCTAGATCTACTTTAAATAGCTATTTTCTCCTCCATTAGACCTAATGACTTCATTAAAGTCTCGCAATGTAAGGCACTGCTTGGAGCAAATAGGGTGATTGGAGTATGGCCCTCCACTTGTTTCATGGTTCGGGGCACTCTCTCAGGAGCAGAGTTTCACCATTTGGGGCTAGGAACCACAAGAGGACTATTCTCCAAGAATGAGCCCAGCACAAAAGAGCAAAAGTTATTTTAGACTACATGCACTTTTGGTGGAATCTCTCTTTCTGAGAGATCTGAGCTGTTTGTTCAAACAGACCGGACAGTTTCCTTCCCTGACTGATGTGGTGGTGCCAGAATTTTTCTTCTTTGACTTCTACAGTAGTTTTCCTTTAGACATGACAAACTGAGGCTGGAACTTTTGATCAACCCAGAACTGCTTAGGCAGTTGGACTAGATGATCACTGTAGGTCCCTTCCAACAGAAATAATCCATTTTATTGTATTAGATTCTATTCTATTTTATTCCACCCTATTCTAGATCCAGGGTGCCGTGTCCAGGGCTGGGAATTTGTCATAATCGTTCCTGGAGGCTCTTTTTTCAGCATCAGCTGCCATCACAAAAATACACAAACTCTTGGCTAGATCTTCAAAGGCTTCTGTAAGACTTCTTCCTATGAAACGCAGGTGGCTGGGGCTAGAGCCTTGAGAACCTTCCCTAAGAAATTGAGTAAGTTGTAATAGTTATGACTTATTCATATACAAAGCTATAGCCAGGATGACAATCTAAAATAAACTTGGAATCGCTACTCAGCTTTACAGAATATTCCAGTAATTCATGCAGTACTGACAGGACAACCCAGGTATTTCAGGGGGTTTTGCTCCATACTTGCTTGTGATATCTTGGTATTTATCCATGCAAAGTCTCTATTTTTCACACTGAGATTAAGTGGAGGGAATCACTCATTACAATCACTCTTACATCAGTAATAATTCAGCTCTCCCCAGCAGGTTGATTAGATACCCTGGATAAGACAGCTGTAGGATCTGCTGTGACAGGAGAGAGTGGCTGCTGAAACACTGCTGTCCATGGAGGTGGTTCATTTGGGAAATGTCAGCACTGGATGAGATGGAAAGGATGTGTTTGAGAGCTTAGAAGCTAATGATGGGACATACTTCTTGCTACAAGAGAAAGCAGAGGACTTGGAGTAATTGTTGCTGTTTTTATTCCAAGTCACTGGTCTTTATTGGATTAGCCAAGCTAAAATCCCCTCTAAATTAATGTTCAGGAACAAAACATTTGTAATAAAAGAAATAATATTGACGTAATTGAATTTGTTTGTCCTCAAATTATCTGATCTCCTTTGCCGTCACAGAGAGTCATATTTTAAAATTTGCATACTTTGATACTACATTCCATTCCAGTATATACAGCTTTAAGTTATCACTGAAGTATTGAAAGAACCATTTTATGCTTTTGTGAGGCAAACTAAATAAGGGACTTGTATAAATCTATTCTGTAATATACAAATAGGGAAAAATAATTGTTTCATCTGTGGTGTTCATTGAGATACAGTGATTACATTGACCCTAGTAATTGTCAGCAGCCAAATGACCTTCATGGGAATGCCCTGGGATAGGAGATGGAGAAGAGAGGTCTGACTTCCATCTTCTTGGTCCCACACTAGCACCAGTCTCAGACAAAGCATCTGTGTCTCAATTCCTTTGTCATACTGCAAGGGAGGTAAGACTGACCTTCCTCAGAGCAATTTTATAAAAATGAGGGGTTTATTTTTAAAGCCCTCTGAGAACTGTCAAAAGAACTTGCCCACCCCCTTGTCTCTGTGTAAAGATCTGTGCACAAAAGATGGCTCAAAAAGAATTCGAAGGGCCCAAGAGGTGGAGATCTGAGGTAGCTATAGGGTCTCAATGGGTCAGTGGAGGAAATTCCGTGTGGACCAGTAAGCAAAACAAATAAAATCAAACCAAACATTTGTTTGGCAGTTTTTAATAGATTCCAGTACTTCTAGAGAGGATATTACCCACTCAACAAACAGATAAACTTTTTCTGGATGTGATACCTAACTTTGAGGGCATATTGATTTAAATGAAAAAGTAGATTAGCTCACATATCACATAGGGCAGAAAGAATTTAATTTATTGAACCTTTACAGATTGCATCATGTTTTGAAATTTGGAAGTGAACTTATAGTCCAGATTGAATCTGACTGTACTTTATGCCAAAAAGACTGATTATAGCCTAAGAAGGGCAAGTTGATATGTTTTCATAACAATATTTGTTAGCGTTAATAGGCAGCCAAATGCCAAGCAGAAGATTAATTGAAGCAACAGTCAGGGAAGAGCTGAAGTTTGGCTGGGAAGTCCTTAATGAGCAAAATAGAAATTGTGCATCACTGTCAGTGACCCATAAACATTTCTGGGATGAAATATTTCTTCCTGTTATGAAGAAAAGAGATGTTCTTAAATTTAAAAAAAGGGGAGAACTGGGAAAGAAAGGTCTCAGTAATGAAAAGGCAGAAGGAGGAAGCATGATAGGCTGTGGGAATAGTTTGCATTTTCTCTATAGAGGTGGTTTTTAGTTTTCTGAACATCTGATGTCTTCAGCATTTTGTATTACTAAGTTCTGGATCCTGAGCTACCAGTGGTCATTCATGACATGGTACATGTCTGATGCCTTCAAGGTAATTTGTATGCCTGAAGTAGCTCCTTGGTGTATGTAGGACACCTGCATATGATGCAGGAGGGGATCATTAAGTTGCTGCTTCTGCACAAGGGAGTTGTAGCCCATCTTCCACCTGAGGGGCAGTGTGTGCAGTCCCTCTCGTGGGGCAGGATTTGCTGATTGGGAAAATTCTGCTAAAATCCAGACAACTTCACTCCTTCAGTGGTATTAAATGCAGTTACCAACCACCCCAAAAGACCAAAAAGATGAAACTTTGTAAATACCAGACCAAAATCCAGTGCTACTGTTCAACAGCCATCAGCAGTGACAACAGCTTTGGGCTGGGCAATGGAGTGGGTTCAAAGCAGGAGGGATGGCAGAATCCAGCCCATGAAGGCAATCCAGTCTGCATTTTTTCTCCAGATATGTAAGAAAATTGGGGTTTTTGGGGAAAAAATATTGCTGCTTACAAAAGCGGATGTTTTAATTTCCTTACTTCTCCTTACTTTTACTTTCCTTACTATTTTAGTTAAAGTTTGAGGCTTATATAAAATTCTGACCCCACAGAAACTATTTTCTCCCCAGATCCAATTTCTATTCAGTTTTCCTTAGCAGAAAAATTTCAAGCCTTGCATGGCAGAGGAGTAACACTTATTAAGCTTCAGTAGCAGGGAGCGATTAGCTCAGCACAGATGTCACAGGGTACCTTGCTTGCAGGCATGTGTGTAGAGTAACAATTCAGAGACAATCAGTTAAAGTCCAAAACAGGCAACTTCTTGATCAATGAAAAAACACACTCAGAAAATTAAATTGCTAAAAGTCAAGCTTGGTCATTCATCTTCTATAGAGCATGACGGAGTAGGAAAAGCAACAGAAAATAAGCTCTCTGGCCTCTGAAGGCCTGCTCCCTGCTCTGTGTCAGATTTCCTGCTAAGTGCCCTCTGTGCCAGCTCTTGCAGGTGTGAGTCTGTGTTGGAACAATTTAACTACCCATCCCAGGAATAGTGAGGGAGACCCTGTGCACTTCATCCAGGGGAAGATCTGGGCTGGATGCAAGCACTTTCCTGATCCTGGCAGAGAGGCTAAATGGACCCTATATAATGCACCCACTTTTCCTGCCATGACTAGAAGAACTTCCAAGCTTTTAATCTCAGAAACTTCTGGGAAAGAGGAAAGGGGCAGAAATGTACTGAATAGACAGCAAATCTTTTTGAAGTCTCTGGCATGGTCTCAGGGCTGGAGACAGTGGCACCCACTGCAGTCTGCTGAAGGACATGCTGAAGGACAGCTGCTTGTTTCCTTAGTGTCACATAAAGTCAGTGTCCAGTGTAAAGGTGGTGACTGTATGGGATGGAGAAGGGGGATTGTGGATGTGCTCTTCAAATATATGAATATTTATACAAAATAATAGATGCACAAATGAGTTATTTGCAGAGAATGGAGTCAGGGCACATAAGGTCCTCCTGCAAATGTATACCTATTTGTACTCTGGCATGAAAATGAGGGTGTTACTTTCAGAGATTATTCAGTCAATGCCAGCTAAGGCACCTCTGTACACTGCTGCACTCAGAGCACAGACATGTTTTCACTCTGATTTAATGCTTTTCAGCACACTGGGCCCCTGGGAGCCCATGGAATACTTTTTGGGAAGCTGTGAAAGCTGATGAAAACAAGCAAGCTTGTATATACCTGCAGCAATCCTTGTGTTTGATGTTTTTAGAGGAGATTTCTGCAAACAGGACTGACTGGCTACCACCTCCTTTGAGTTCCCTGTTGGGTGTCTGCTGGGGGTCTGGCTTTGTTTGTTGTGTCCATGTCTTACCAGAAGAACGTGACAGAATGGGGATTTACACAACAGCAAATGTCTCCCTGCCTTTAAAAAAAAAATTCAAAAGGAAAGTTCTTTTGGATTGAAGCTAATTGTTAATTGGAGGAATAAAGGAAGTTGTTTACAAAGTGTGGGTCATTGGTTCACAAGAGAAGAGAAAACAGAATTTATGTAATAGGTCACACAGGTGACACTGTTCAAATTACAGATTGTGGCTGTTTAGAGGAAAATTTTATCAGCAAACTGTTTGCAGAAGGGTATCCAGATATTGGGGTTTGTTTGGATAAGAAATAATGAGAAATCTTCTTGCATGAAGAATTAAAGATCCTAAATGAAGAAACAATGTCAGGTCAGAACATCAGCTGCTCAACTAATTAGCTTAATGGATTTGGCTCTCTCTAGAGAAGAAGTGGTTCTGCATCATTTTTCCTTGTTTTTTTTTTTTTTTTCTTGTTTGTCTCACTGTTGTTTTGGTTCTTTTTAATTCCACATTTGAGCAGTGTTAATTTTAATCTGATTTTCCTGATTCTGTGTTGTCTCAATACCTCAAAACTCCTGTAGAACATTTTCATGTACAACAGAAAAACAAGTCCTGCTGACATTAGACCATAAGACACAGTTTTAGTTTAATGCCCATTTGGGCAGTGGAAGTCTAAGAGGCTTTGCCAATCTTGCTGGATATATTCACATTTTGACCTTTCTTTGCTGTCAAACAGATAAATATAGCAAAATTGGATTTCACATCTTTGGGGTAGATAATGTCCTGATTGAAATGCTTCTCTGAGGCATGTTCTTTTTTTGTTTTATGAACTTTTTCCCCAAGCTAGAAAGAAAAATAGAAACCTTCCTGTCCCAACTGGTTTGGACAAGAAAATTAAGGAGGGATGCAGATATTTAGAATGGTTATAAGAAAATGCAGAAAAGCATATATGTTCTCTTTAGGAAAGTTAGGAAAACATACACAGCCTTTGAATGGCATAATTCATTGAAAAAGAAATGCATTTCTTCCAAGAGGAAAAAATCCCGAGGAAAAAATCCCAAGGAAAAAAGCAGCAAGAAGAGGCAGTCATTTCCACCACAGACAGTGACTGAATAAGAAAAGTAGTCAGGTGATGTCAGAAGAGCAAAACAAGAATGAAGCAGTGAAACACAGTAGAGCAGATCAGAAGAGGAGGGCAGTACATCTAGTACTGCAGTGTGGAGATCCCCTATTTGCAGAACAATAATCAGGCAGCAATTGATTTTTAAGGAAAGGCTGGGTACTGTGGATAAAGGAGCATTACTATAATAATGCAGATAAACTGGCGCCCTGGAAACTGTCTGGAGAAGTGTTCTGTGTTTGCCAAAATAATGGAGATAAGGAAATGAAAAGCTCTAGGATGCAGGAACCATCCTTGGACTGCAGGCAGAGGGCACAAGGCTGTGCAGGAGCAACCACAGCCACATGGATGGGGAGAAGGAATAGGGCAGATATTGCCTCAGAACAGGACCACTTTTGCTTTCCTGACAGTTTGGTGAAAGGAGAAAAAAATATCTTTGCTTTCAATAAAACTGAAGATCCTTTGCTCCAGTGGGAGGTGACCTTTTACAAGGTGAAGATCTCAGCTCATTTCTGTGAATGGAGCAGATTTATGGCAGTTGCTCTATTTTGAATGAAGTAGCGCAATTCTATGGGAGGGAGAGACTGAAGCATGAAATATTAGTGGGGCAAGACTGTGCACTATTTCTATTCTTTGCTGACAATCAGAAATGGATAAGTTACCCATAAGACAGTTCTTTCTTTCATTACCTTGGGGCTTTTTTCATAAGAAAAAAATGCTATAAACCAAGGTATTATGTATACATAGAGTATATATCTATCTATAAAATGTGTAAAGTGGGAAAAAAAGCCTCTCATGATAACAGAATCAACCAATGAAAAATCAAAATATTGAACAAAAGAGAAAAGGGAAATGAAAAGAGAACAAAATTTGGAAGTGCGGTTTCAGTTCTGTTGCCTCAATCATTTGAACTTAGTGACTGGAAATGGAATGAGGCAAATGACTTTTTGCCAAGTTTATCTTTTCCTACGACAGTTACTGTCAATAAATGTAAGGTACGTGTTCCCATGCGGAGCTAAGGGGCTCTGTCTGAGCAGTCACATTTGCCTTCAGGGAGGTGGTTGCACATGAAAATAATTAGTGCCCTGGGGAACTGGAAAAAAAATTCTTCTGACTCTACCAAATGCTCTTTGTGGGCCCTGCATTGATGTCTCCAAAATAGTTGTCTCAGTTTACCTCAACTTTGAGGTTCTATTCTCTTGTTAAGGGAGATAGCAGTCATATTCTGTGACCCATGAGGGCTAATGCAAAGTCAGCAAGAGATGGTTTGTCTGTTACCTCTTTCACCCACATCGTCCAGGGAGAAATTAAGGCTTTGATATTCCACAGATTTCACAGGATATCTAGAGCTGATGCCCTCCCTTTGTCCAAAGCCCTGAAGTGCAAGCTAAATCCAGAAAACATTAATGCTTAAAAACCACCAAACAAACAAACAAACAAACAAACAAACAAACAAACAAAATGAAGTCTTTTATGATATGAGATCCATGTATGCAATGAGCAGAGAATAAACAAAATGGTTGCATGAGCTGCAGTGCTGTGTCTGGAGATGAGTACCTGCAGTCCATTGGAGCCTGACATCATCCACAGGCTCTTGTGCCACTAGGGAAGGACAGAAGAGCACATCTCTGCAGCCTCACACAGGTACCCACAGCCTGCCAGCTGTCATGGGGAAAAGCTCCTACCCCAATCCCTAATTCCATAAATTCAGTTTCCATACAGCTGGCAATGTCTCCTGAGGCACTCTTGGTTTGTAGATGCAGGTGGTGTCCATTGGGGTGCTCTTACATTTGTTACAGCAGAGAGACGTTTTAAGTTTGGTCTCGAAATGTGGCTCTTACCTAAAAACCTGTCTTTTTGTTGAGTTATTTCGAATTACAGAGATGAAGAACCAGAAAAAAACTAACACCTTCCTTTACCAGGCTAGTTTCAGCTTTCAAAGACCCAGTAGCCTGTTTCCTTTACTCTACCAGTATAACTGATTCCCTTAAAGTTGTATCAAGAATGCACAGGCTGGCCTTGTGTTTACCACTCAACATCAATCCAGAGAGGAAGACATGATCTGCACCATGGGCTTCATCAAAACAGGTCAACTGTTTCCTCCAGTGTTTTTCCAGGTCCATGGGAAACCAGGCACTCAAGTACACTTACTGTATCACCGTGTAAAACCCATGGACCACACCACTCTGCTTCCCCTCCTCAGTTCTTCAGGTCTGGCAGCTTCAGCAGATCCTTAATCATTAGCAGCCATGATCATCTGCTGGGCACTGCACTTTCTGCAACACCTTTGATAGAATTCCCCTCTCTGATCTAATATCAAAGGTTTGCAGCCTCAGCTGGTGATCTGTTTCATTCACACACATTATTTACAGTCCATTGTCTTAATTCAGTTACAGTTGAAAATTAATATGGGTCAAAGCAAGATTTTACATAATGATTGTTTTCCAGACACACTCTGGAGACTGATGCATAATCTGACAAAGTATCCTGAAGCAGATCTCACTCTGTATAGACAAGTTGTTTGTGTAAGCAAGAGATCAGTTAACAGGTTGGAAAAACAAATGAGACAGCTATTAAAAAAAAAATAAAAATCTGTCTGTGCTACAAATAGCATCAACAAGAATATTCCTGGAGTAAAGGTGTATTTTCCTGGTATCAGTGTGCTTGAGAGTTTGAAATGTTTGGGAAAAGGTGGGTTGGTAGACAGTATATTTTAGATTTTCTTCTTTTTTTTAAAAAAAAAATTACTTATTTTATTTCTGCTGATTAAATGCAAGTCGAGGCAGAAAATCCCTGAAAACACAAAACCAAACCGGGTGCTGATTGTTTTTAAGCTTTCCTCGGCTGAAGGGGTGACATGTTGTTTTCAGCTGCTCGGTTCCCTTGAAGAAAGGGCACGTCTGTGCAGGGCCGAGTGCAGGTGACGCTGACAGGCCGCAGCCATCGGAAGGGCCGGGGTGGCTTCTCGGGCAGCTCGGGTCATTCCCGCTGACAGCGTGTGAGCGGCCGGGATGGGCAGACATGGAGCTCCACGCCCTGAGGCGAGCCAAGGGCTCAAGCGCCTTCGCTTCCTCCCTTCTGACTTCCTCCCCTCACACGAGACACTGCTCAAAACAAGAGGAAAAACAGATTGGAAGGGGGTGTCCCATGGCTGCTGCACTAACCTAAGAAAGGATTGTAGGGAGAGGGGCTTCATGCTCTAGTATATTTGCAACCTGCATTTCCGTGTTCACTGTAACGATGAAGTGCTGGCCTTGCCGGTAAAGCTGGGCTGGAGCCTTGGGCCCCTCTGTCGTGTGCTCTCCAGACCCCCCTGAGGGCCCACCTTGGGCTTCTGTCCCCAGAGAGAGTAGCTGAGCCTCCAAGCAGCCCTGGCCCCACAGCTGCTGGGAAGGATTGTGCTGTGTGCCCTGCTGCTGGGAGTGAGGGGGAAGCACTGTGGGCTCCTTGGTTGGCCCCTGCAGGGGATGCCTCACCAGATTCTGCAAGTGACCTCGAAGGAATTGTCTGCCCAAGAATTATTATTTTCAGAATAGCATTCATCTAGGCAGGCTGAACTAAATTTCATCCATGTACACACAGACACAGACACAGACACACAGACACAGACACAGACACAGACACAGACACAGACACAGACACACACACACACACACAAAAGGTCTTTTCATCAAATTTCCTAAATTGTATACTTGCTAAATTTATAGAAACACAAATTGTTTTGTTTTCCAGAGTAAAGTTGCATTTTCTTTACGAGTTTGTATGACTATGCCCAACTTTGGATGGACTGTTTGTACTCTGATTATTGATTATAATCACCTAAGTTTACATTATTTTCCACTAAGATGGGTATCTGACATCACTGGACTGCATACTACCCACCCTGCAAACTGCCCGAGTGCTGCAGCATCTGCCCTCACAGCACAGACTCTGTGAGCCTTGTCCTTTGCTACAGCAGCTGTCCCTATGTGACCAAAGTGAATGGGGCTGTTCAGCCCCCCAAGGCACAGGTACTTATTTCAGGGTAAGATGTGTTGCTATCTGGAGTTGCTACCTTTCTCCATTGAAAACAAGGTTCTGGAGAGCTTAGATATATTAAACACTACATTTTTTTAGTTTGGTTAAAATTATACAAGAGGAATCCTGCCTCAGGTGCTTAGGCTGCATAAGTAACAGGTATTGAAAATAAATGTCTTCTCCCCTATAACAAATGACAACGCACTATTATTGATATTCCTCAAGGTACTGACAGCAGAAGTGGAACCAATTCAGATCACGTGGTGCTGCACAGAGAATCTGTCATCTGTGACATCAGCCAACACAGTAGAAATATGAAATGGGAATTCATCACAAGACTCATCTTGGTAAGTCAAAACTCTTTAGACTCCCTAAGGGAGTGTTGAATTTAGAGCATTCTAATGTTCAAATCTATGATAGATTAGTTTCCTTTTTGTACACTAAATAGCATTTCAGAAAAGACATTTTTCCCCCTCAGAAATGATAAATTTTAATTCTAAAATTGCTTGGCTCCATCTGGTATCTTATCAACACAATTCCAACACAACATTACAGTTACAAAAACAAACTTCTGGTGCTTTTCCCCATGCCTATTGCTATGGAGTAGTTCTTCTGCTTTTAGTAGGGCCGTTAAAGGTAGTATGTGACCTTGTGGACACCACACAGTCTGATCCTTGAGCTAAGGAAGTGCTTGCTAAATTTTCCTTTTTTTTTTTTTTTTCTCCTTCTACAATATCCTTAAATACAGCTTTGGCTCAGAAAGATCATAACCTGAAACCAGTGAGTCTCTTAAGTGCAGCAGAAAACTGAGTTGGGAGACCTGAATTCATATTTCAGGTGATGAGGCATGAGAAAAAAACCCAAAAACCGAACCAAAAAGCAGCTGCCAAATCAGTAATTTCTCAGTTTGGGCCCGTTCCTACATTCCCATACAGCCTCAGTAAGTTCAGATATGCACCTTCAGTACATAAAAAAAATTGGGGAAAATGATAAACCCAGAGATATTTCCCACTCCCTTCCTACCCTCGCTCCATGATTTTCCAAAGAAGAATCAAATCATAACAATTTTGCCTCAGTGACTGGGGCAGGGAGAAAAGCTTTCTTCAAACGATGTCCTGAACAGATTAGGCTGCATTGTCATGGAAAATTGCAGATAGGTGCTGCTCTTTTCTAGGTAGGCAGTGTTTGTGTGTGCCTCTGTGCAGGAGGCAGGGAGCTGTAGAATTGTACCTTTGTCCATGCAGTGCCCAAGGTATCAGGAAAGAGTAGAGCAGAGCAGATTCATGCGGTCATTCGTCTGAGGGATTTCTCATCATCCTCAGGGTCTCTGCCTGCATGTGTGACCCACATCACCGGTTTCAAGGCGAAATGATACCATGAGTGCAAAACATCTCTGTTTGTTTCTGCTAAGTGGTTTTTCTATTCTACTAAGGTCTGTTTCTACCAAGATATTCAAAGATGAGAGCAGCAAACTTCCTTGCAGAGCAAAACTCACCACTGATTTTGAGCTAAATTTACAATGGTTTTGATCTTCCAAAAGTATAGTTTAAGAAAGAAATGAGCTGAATTGCTTTTATTTAGCTCTACCCCTGACTTTATTCACAACTATTGAATGGCTGTTGAACAAGAATTGATTGGAATTCAGTATCTTAATTTTAGTTGTAGTGGTTGAGATGGAGCAACCTCACCTCAGAGAGGCTTTTCAGTGGATTTATTTATTCAGGATAAATGGCCTATGAAGAAGGGAAACCATGAGTTTCCAGAAGCTTGTAACTGGCAATGAAAGCATTGATCTTCTTGTCAAATTTAATCCCAACTCCAAATACCTAAGGAATTAGAGATTTTCAATAAAACAGTCAGAAGTTACTGCTAGGTTTTGTTTTAATATTTTCTTCCCCCAGTATCATTCTTGGAAGCAACAGGACTGTTCTGTAACTCCTGGACAAATGCAAAGGTCAGCTTAAAGCAGAGTGTTAGCATGGAAAATTTCAGCACAAACTGTTCACACCTTCGTAAGTTATATGCACACTAAACACTGGGTCTTCAAATAGAATGACTCAAGGAAAATTGCCACTGTATCTGGCATCCACATGTACTGTATGTGCTTTTTGGGCTTTTACCATCCAAACTTGCTCCTGCATAATACTTAAAATGGAGACGGGGTAGGTGTGATACATTCCGGGGAAGTTTTACAGGTGAGTTTTCTTCTCCAGAGGTTTTCTGAGGGGCCATTGCAGGAACACCAGAGGCACGTAGCCTGCCAGAAGACTTTTACTTGATGATTTCTGATGCTTTCATCACCTGCCTCTAAAAGTTACCAAGGGAATGACTTTGAGCAATCCAGATCTGTGTCTGTCAAAGCTGTCTTGTCTGCCAGCTAGACGGTCGATAGGTGAGGGCAACCTGCTGCTTCCAGAGCAACTTCCTAGGGACAAGACAAATAGCATTTCTTCCCCTGGATCCAGAGGTCACAAGAGACAATGCATTTAAAGTAAGCAAGGCTCCAAGACATCCTTGTTTGAAATTCCACCTGAAGTTCTTGTGTTATTGTTGTTATTATTATTATACCCAGTGTTTAACATCACCAAGCTATCACCCAAGGAGCCAAGATCTCTATTTGTGGGTACAGAGCCATGCACCTCGTGGTCACCCTGCAGGGATTTGGCTGCTGGTGGCCAGGGCAGGCAGGGCGAGCAGGGCTGTGATGCTGGGCAAGGGACAGTGCAATGCTTTGCTGTGTATGAAACAGGCACACTGAGGGGCTTCCTCCTCTCCAGCTTCTCACTGTCACCTCTGAGTGGGTCCAGACAGGACTTTCTTCTGCTGTGTGGGTTCAGTGCCAGGGACCTTGGCACAGGGTGATGATTTCAGCTACTTCACTGTGCTGAGAGCAGGCAGGAGCACCTGGCTTTCATAAGCAGCTGCTTATGAAAATGCTCCCATTTTGCTCCTGAATGCCTGCCTGCCTTTCAGCTACCTCTGGAGAGGTGAGCAGATGGGTGATCAGGTGCATTTATGTTTTAATCCCTTGTTAAAAGGAACACATGGGCTTTGAAATACTCTGTTTTAAGCAAATGGCTGCAAGTAAGGTGTGAAGCCCACAGCCAGGATATGCCCCTCACTCTGCCCTTTGTACTTCTCTCACCCTTGTGGTACCTCCTGCACAGCCGCCTCCTCTCCCCCCCTTTATTTTTTTAATTTTCCGGTAGGCATATCAATTAGATGAGAGCTTTTCCTTATAACATTGGGATTTTCACTCGGCCTGCTAAGGCTGTCAGGTCTCGTTTGCTGCTGAACAGTTCATGCTTTGGTGCTGGACAATGCATGAATGTTTAAATTGCCTGAAATGTCTAATTGAATTATCCTCAAATTACAAATCAAAATAGGGGAGGCTGTCTCTGGCTCACAGGCTCATTCACTGGGATGTGTCTGCCATGCTGCTGCTTTTCTTTATATTTTCTTTTCTGCTTCCGACTAGGCCTGTGTTAAATGAAACTTAAATACTGAAAGCATTTCTGTTTGCGTGTGCAGGGGGAAGTGATGCCGAACGTAAAGGGAAATTTATTCACGTTCCGGCTCTGAGCTCTTTTTGTGCTGCACGAAAATGAATTCATGAAATTTATATCAATGCACAGGAAAGGAAAACAGCCAGCTGCTATTTACAAAGAAACTTCCTTTCTCTTTCAACCACAGCGATATTTCATATAAAATACTTTCAGGCAGATATATATAAATACCGTTTAACTATTTTTTTATGAGAGCTCACAGATTAAGGAAACCAACTGCCATAAAAAAGATTTGATGTATCTAGCCAGCACCCGTGATAAAATCAGCTTCCTAAAGCCTTGCCATAATAGAACAAGGGAGAAATTTAAACCCAAAGGATTTTCTTTTCTGAGTTGTTAGGGGAGGCAGAGTTGGGTTTCCATACATCATGTCTGCCCTGTCCTGCACCCTCTTCAGCACCCCTGGAGGCTGGTCAGGACTCTAGTCAGTGCAATAATGCTTCCTTCATGGATGCAATACTTTTTATAGAATTTAATAATACATGATACAGGGGGTTTAACTGTCTACATCCAGCCTCAGTAATTGTTACTGAATCTTAACTTGTCCAGTGACTGCCTGAAACAAGGGCTCAGAGTGAGTGCTGGTGCTGCACGCTGTATCCAGCACTTACACCATCCCTCCTCTCCCCCAGAAAATAGCCCTTGAGGGCCTGCACACTTCATCAAGGCACTGGTGCCTGCCCCTGTGTCTCCCAGGACATCCCATGTGCTCTGTGTTTGCTGCTCAGGTAAGGAGCCTGTGCAGGGCCCACAGTCCTGCCTGGATGCTCACACCCACATGGGCTGGGCTGGAAGGACACTCAGTCTAAGCAGAATTGCCAATCCTCGTGCATATATAAACTGTGCCATGGTGCAAGACAGAAGCAACAGGACAAGAGTTTAAATGTTGCAGTGGGTGCTTTTGTTTTAACTAAAGCCAAAAATAAAACAAGTTCAACAAGCAAAACATGCTGGCTATCTTGGCATTAATATTCTCAGTACTTTTTCCTGAATACTAAAAAACTTAAGTTTCAGGCCACTTTCAAGGGCAACTTCTCTGTAAACTCATAATTAGACAACTGGTTCTGTGCTATAAATATGGTTGAAGACATTGCAATTATGAAAGAACCTTATGGAAATGGCTTAGATAAAATCTTTATTAATGAAAGATTAGCTCTGAAGGGATATTTTGAATTAGAAATAAACATATATTAATATTAAACATGTTAACACCACTAATTGAAGACTAATACATGCTATAACATCAGTTGTCAGGTTTGCTTTTTTTGTGTGTTTTTTTGTTTTGTTTGGTTTGGTTTGGTTTGTTGTTGTTTTGGGGTTTTTTTGGTTTTTTTTAAACATTTGATTGCTTTGTGCGCAAAGATTATACCTGCATGAATCAAGCATGCCCAAATAAAAGCATCTTTCAGAAATGGAGAAAGTTCTGACTTGGAACTAATTGTACTGGGCATCTTTTAAAACGTGCCCAGATGAAAGCAGTGAAAAGCACTTCATGATTTTATATTACCAAAATCACAGAATACACATCCCTCTCATTACAATTTCTTGCTCCCTCTTCAAATTATATTAAACCCCAGTAATCTAATTTCTCTCTGGCTGTCATAACACTGGTTCCCAGTGATGGGATGGTGAAGGAAGATCACATCAAGCTACATCAGGCTCTTCAGTGAAGTTGCTGCACTTCATATTATTTAGCAAGGTTTTCAGCTATACTCAAGACGTAACCCTAGTTTCAGGTTTGGAGCTCTTTTATTGTACTCCAGTCTAATCAGATTTGCACCCGATCCTCCCATTGCTTGTTGTGACCATCTCGTCATAACTAAAGCCAGACAAGAGCTCAGCCAAACAGCAGTGAATTTGGGGCTGATAGTGTTAGTAGGACTTGAGGGACCACTCCAGGGTGTGTCCTGCTCTCCAAAATGACATTTCTCTTCCTCTGCAGACTGGAGGTGAGGATGTTGATCCAACACTTTTGATGCCTGAAGCAAGGCTCAATGACTTCCGGAGGCATTTTCTTTCTCAGTGGTCACATAGAGATTTTAACATGGAAATTTTCTTCTGCAAAACCTGTCATACTTAAACCTGATGGATACCATAGTTTATGGCATAATGGTTATTGCTGTAATTCATTAAACTGCCACTCAGTCACGTTGCATCATAGAATCATAGAATTGTTTAGGTTGGAAAAGACCTCTAGGATCATCAAGTTCAACCACTTATCCAGCACCATCACATGCACCACTAAACCATGTCCCCAAGTGCCACATCTACGTGTCTTTTAAATAGGTCCAGGGTTACTGACTCTACCACTTCCCTGGGCAGCCTCTTCCAATGCTTGACAACCCTTTAAAGGTAGAAGTTTTTCTAATACCTGATCTAAAACTCCCCTAGTGTGACTTAAGGCCATCTCCTTTTCTCCTATCACTTGTTATCAGTAGAAACTGATCTCCATGTTGCCAGAACCTCCTTTCAGGTACCTGTAGAGAGAGATGAGGTTTTCCCTGAGCCTCTCTTTCTCCAAATGAAACATTCCCAGCTCCTTCAGCTACTCTCGTAAGAAGATTGTGCTTCAGACTCTTCATGTTCCCACCATGCTAGATGATTATTGTTGCTCTGTTTTGTTTAAGATTTTTTCCCAAACTGGGGCATGAAATAATTCCTAAGGTACCAGCAAAAACTGTTGGGGAATAATGTTTTGGGAACTAAAGACAACCAAAATGCTTCCCTATTTAAATAAAATCCTCCCATCCCATGGCAGGTGTTTGCTGACCTCACACAGGTCCTTGGCAGTCACTGGGGGATTACTTCAGCCTCCTCCTCTGGCTGGGGAAGGAGGAGCCCTGCTGGGAAGGAGGAGTGCAGGCTGTGGCAGCCCCTTGGCTTCACAGGGCCTCACAGGCTGTGCTCTTCACCTCTGTCTGGTAAAGGCACAGAACTGGGACGGGGCAATCCCAGCCAAAAGACCCAGGTTTAGCTACAGTGTGTCAGTGTCCATCTGCTGAAGGACTGGTCCATAATCTGCTTTTGTTCTTGAGTGGAAAAGGAGGGTGAAACCCATCCAGGGAGTTAGAATATAAATGGTGAACATTATCTCTTGCACCAAAATAAATAAAGATATGTAGTATTGTGTGAAAGATGAAGAAATCACTCTAAAACTAGATTATGAAACTTCCATCCCATCAGCATAAGAGAAAAGGTTTTATAAGCTTTGGGGGGCTGCTGGAATGCGTGAGTGTAATCCCTTTGTTTATGCACCACCAGCAGGACACAGATCTGGGACAAGAACTGCAGGGTTAGGTGAGACAGAACCAGGACCTGTCTGGACACACGCACAAGCAGCAGCCATGAGCTTCTCCAAAACCACAACAGAAAGTGTTCAAGCAAGTCTGGTAAATTTGGGAAATAGGAGAATTGCCTGAAGAGGCACTGCAGCCATTCCCCCATTCAGTGCTCTCAGCTACACAACCAACAGGACACAGCAAAGTTTTTACAAGTACATTTTTATTTAAAATAAAAATTAATTATGGTGCCTTTTTAAAATAGGGTACTGCACAATCTGTATATGCAACACAGTTTTTGGTACAGAACATACTTATTGAGCAATATCCTTAAATACTAAATATACATTAATGGCTTGTTTGAGAAACATGACAACATTAACTCTGATATTTTTTTTCTCTTTAGTCATTTAACCACTGATACAGATTTCCTATAAACAATATTAGTTTTCATCTGTACATGTGGTACACAGTCAAGAAGGCAGATCTTAGAATATTTACATTCATGCATTGATTTAAACACACTATTTTGCAGTTTAAAATAATATATTTTTGTTTGTACAGGTGCAGGGAGAATTGTAAATACCTATCTATCATAGGCCTGATTCTCCATTGCTTGGCAGCATTTATGGTCATGACCTGGAGGAGGGTGCCCACACTTTCTCCACGTGCTGTGACCATATGGCATGCAAGACTGGACAATTAGGTCTCTGTATAGATACATATCAATATATTTATATATTATACTTCGTAGAACTTTCCCCTTTCTTTCCATGTCTGTTTTTGCAGCATCTGTCCAAGGCAGAAATGCTTCCCTGGGCACACCACTGTGTCAGGTGCAGGACAGGAAGGGCAGCAGGGCTGGGGCTTCAGCTCCACTTTCCTGTCTTGTGAGGAATGAGGAAACTCAACACTTTGCAGCTCAGGCCCTTAAGGTGCATCCCCTGCTAGTGGTGATCCTTGAGAAGAGATTTGGAGCTGCTGCTCTCCCTCAGACTGAGAACAGCAGTTTGCTGAGTTTGTCTGGTGGTGGTCAGAGCACAGCAAGTACCTTCTGTGTAGAAACTGGCCATCTTCACATCTGCTGAGGATCTGATTATTTTGGAATGGAGCTAGGCAGGTCCTTTCTACCCCTGCTATTTTAGTGGCTAAAAAGGAACTCAAACTGCTTGTAAAGCTGCATTTTGGGTTGCCAGTTCTCCAGATCCAGGATCACTGCTTAGTGAAGCGCTTATGTATCTGGCCTATTCCCTTCCCTTTGTATTTAATTATAGTACAATAAGGAAGCACAGAAGCCTCTCTTATATAAGCTTTGCAAGTAGTCTGTAGAGTATTAAACACAATCTTAAACCCCATCAGCAAGCCTCAGAAATGACTCCTCAGTGACATCCTCTGTCTAGCCTCCCTTTTCTAAAGGTTACATCTGATTCCAGTATACTTTTCCAAGTGCCTTTCTCAAGATCACTTTGGTGCAATGTAGTCAAACTGTACTTGGGCAGGAATCTAAAGGCAAAACTACCCCATGCAAGACTTCCCACCTCTCCCTGCCATGCTGTGATGTGAGGGCTGAGAGCAAAGGGTCTGGGCAAGCAGAAGAGCAGCTCTCAGCCTGTCTGCTGCTGTTTTTCTGTGGCCAACACATCATAAAAGCACATGAGGAATGTTTGCTCAAGAACTGTTATGGCAATTATGTGCCCAATACATTTATCAGCATCTTGCATATAACAAGAGTGTATATCCGCCTAGCAATTAAGCTACATGTATTTCTCTCAAAATACTGCCACAGAGCTGGTACCTACTTTTATCTTGATTATACAGATGGGTAAACTGAGGCACAGAGAGGCAAAATTACTTGCTAGTAAACAGATCAGTGGCAGAGTTGGAGATAGATCCTAGGCGGCATGTGCTGCGTCTTGCAATGCCCTGCCTCTCCACTCTCTATGAGGCTTTTAAAGTTTATGTTCTCCTGAAGAGTCTTCATGGGGCCTGGGCAGGGTTTGCTTATGAATTGTGTTATGCACCAGGGTCTTCTCTAGTGAGGACATTTTACCACTGATATCACTGAAAATCAGACAGTGTTTGGTGACCATCTCTTTTTACTCCTTTTTGCAAAAACAGACATATTTTGATGGACATAATGACCTACAAATCCCTTTTGCGATTTTGACCTTACAGAACATGCCTTTAAAGCTGTATTAGGAAACAAGTAAAATTGACAACCTTTAGGAAAAAGTGCTAATCCTGAGCCCATATTATGCTAAACTCATCTGCATTCACACTTTATACTCTCAGATAAACATGCAACCAGTCTCAAACTATGCCACGTTTCCACATTTAGGCTGAAACAACTGGAGTAAAAAAAGAAAGGCAAACATAGGTAACTACACCAAAATAAATGTTATAGCTTAAAAATATTCTAGAAATATACTTGCAATATTTTTATTATAGTATTTCGGGGCTAAGTGCTTTCAGCAATCAGCATTTGGGATACTAGGGTCAAATTGTAAATTCTGTCATTTTAATCCCACTTTGGATCTAAGGATAAATCACTGTGTCTTGCACAAGCACACATTAATGTGGCTGAGAATGATCATACCTGTGGGCAAAGAGTTACTTGCCTCCTTTCACTTTTGCAATTGCATTCACTTCCCAAGAAAGTCTAGCTTTAAAAAATAATTTTATGCAGTTAAACTTCTACATAGTGATGACAGACTAAAAAGCTAAATGAATAACTACATACATTTCTCAAGAGCAACATATAGCAGCATTTCATTTTATAATTGAAAAGGTACTTATATTTACATACACCCTAATGTTGATAGGTAATAGAAAACTGCAGATGGGCCTGAGCTGAGACTGCTGATTTGAACATTCCAGAGCTTTTTTTGGGAAGATCTGTGGAACATTGTCTTCCTCGACCATCACACCCAACTCTGCATCCCAGGAACAGATTACCCACAGGCTCGAATGCGCTCAAAATCAAGGTCTGATTTCTGCAGTTCAGGCACATCCTTATATAAAACTGAAAGTATTGGCGTGCTGCAGTACTGAGGGACAACACAGCTGGGGGGCAGCCAGGTCCCAGAGCGAGACTGCATTGGTGCCACAGACATGGAGACTGAGTGGTACCAAAGCTTTATGTCCAGACAAGATGCCAGGGTGTAAATTTGTCTTTGCATCACTACTTTCAGCACAAAGGTAAATGGAGACATACATGTGGAGATGTGACACAAAGGAAAGTTTTCAGGAGGCAGGGAAAGACCAGCATCTCAACTAGTCTCATCACCTTTATCCTAAGGGCTACTTACTGAGTCTGACCTGAGATCCTATGTGAAATGAATTTGGGTAGATTCAACTTTGCTTTAAATAGTCTGCAATCCATGTCATGGAAAGTATACTGACCTGTATGCTGAACTTGGCACCACCGTCAGTCTCAGATCAGGAGGGGCAGAGACCAAGGTAATGTGGCACAACCAGCTACCAGACCCTCAAAATGGTCCTACAAGCCAGACCTGCAATGTCCTCAGTGTGTCAGTTCAGGAGACTCAACACTTTCAGGGAACAACACTAACCAGTGAATGAAGAGAATTTCAAAGGGCTGCTAGTCCTTTCAACACAATCCTGCCCAAACACCCACACCAAGATGTAAACAGTGTCTTTCCTATAAGAGTTTCCCTGGGGAATCAGTGTGATGCAAACACAGAGAAACATGGAATTACACAAAGGAACATTTTTAAAGATAAAATAAAAGTGTGGTGGAAAAAAGGAGTCTGATTATGAAGTAATAATGTTTAAAGCATATCTTAATAACATCTCTTTCAACAGCGAATCAATTTCAAATGTTAAAATCTTACATTTCGAAATTTCTTCTGCCTGAAAAGCCTTCAGCCCTGAAAACTGCATAGTCACCAGACCACAGATAAATTTCCTGGGATAAGCCACAAGTTCAGACCAATTTTGCTCAATTGCTTAACAGAAACCTTTGTTCCCTTTTTAGTAACAAAACAATAAGAATGAAAAGAGTAAAGCATCAGCGTATGAAACCGCACAGGCTGGAGAAGCACATAGGTGACACTTCTCACCATTTAGAGGGAAGTGTCCTCCCATTTAGAGGGCGACACCTCCCTCTGACCCATCTGTGATAAACGACTGCCACTCTGGCAGATCACCCTCTCCTCAAAAGATCCTACTTGAGAAGCTTTTTGTGGACACTCAATTCAAACGTAAAAGTAGGGGAAGAGAGGAGGAAGAAGAAGAAGCGGGAGGCATCGCAACATCGCTTTCATGGGATGCAGCATGCAGTGCTTATGCCTTTGTGAGGCCTTTTCTCTGGGCAGCCCAGGTGGGTGAGTTTATCCTCCCCTGGAGCAGCAGCAAGCCTGGAGAGCAGCCTGTTTTTCTCTTCTGGATCACCGATGTGTGCGCTGTTTCTGAAATGAAGTCCTTGGCCACACAGCTCCCTTCGCTGCCTCATTTCACCCACCTTGCGTACTCCGTGTGTGTGCTTTGAAAGTTTGCCACCTCCTGCGCCTTGGCGGGGCTCCGGGGATTATACGACTGCATTGTTATCAACTGTTTTGTTGTTTTGGGAGGAGGTCATTGCATATTCGGACCGACTGGTTCCGTTCTCTTCTTTTCTCATTGGTTTCCTTGGGTGGTCCCAGGTTTGGTGATGCACAGGCAGGGCAGGGAGAGAAGAAAGAACAGAGATCAACATCTTTGTCAATACAGATCGAACGTGAGGGCATGTAAGGTACGTAATAATACTGAACTCCTCCTGTCAATTTTTCCCTTTCTGAACACAGGCCAAAGCAGCAGCTAATTTTGTCAAGCACCACAGTCCACCTGGAAGGTCTCAGGTGTGATCCTAAGGTGTCATGATGTGCTACTGGTGTCCCCATGCTAGTCTGTTAATGGATACAGGTGTAGCTGCTGCATGAGATGAAGGCTGCTGGAAGGAATGTCCTCCACTGCCACCTTCATCTCTGGAACACAGGCTGGGATGCTGGGCTGGGCGTTGGGTTGGGCTCTGCCTTGAGGCAATGACCTTTCTCCTCAAAGTGTCATATCATTCAAACTGGGATGATGACCAGTCATGTCCACCAAGGACCCAATTCCCTCCCTAGTCATCAGGACACCACTGTGTTCTGTCACTAGGAGTGGACTCATCTGACCAGTGCAGATATATACACTTGTGGTGACCACCCCAGACAATCTCCAGGGTCAGTGGAGAAAAACAGGTACTTATAAAACATGGTTCAGAACAGCCTTAAGTGGATACCCATAGTATGTCATATGCTGTGTGCCCAAGGCATTTGTGTTGCCCTGCACTGTCTGTAAAGGCAGGCTAGTCTGCTGGCCCAGATACAGGTGTCTGTGTTCTAGATGTCTGAGTTAGTGACTGAAACATGGTGCCTGCTGTGACCTACCAGAGTTCCATCACCATCACCTTCTTGTTTTGTTTAGTGGCCACTAATACTATTTGGTAACACAGTCCAGGATCACATGTTAATTGTGAGACAATTCAGGAAATTCTCAACAAGTGCAGAAAACTATCAAGCATCTGTACATTGCAGAGCAAAATAATTTATTTAGGATTTTATAGTTACTCTGAAAAGGGAGACCTGAGCTTGTCCTGTAACAGACCATGTTCCATCTTGTAACTTCCCCCCACAACTTCCCTTCTCAAAAGTGGCTTAACTTGAAACTTTAAACATAGTAGGAGGAAGAAAGCTTTGTGCTTTCCACACAAGTGTTTCAGACATAAGTGTCTTGAGTTTAAGGTGTTGCTGAGGGCAAAAAGAAGACCAGATACATGTATTACAACATTCAGTCTGAGCTATTGTTCTTGTCAATGTTTAACAAAACAAACAGCAATTAATAAAAAATGGTTAATGATATTTAATTTCAGCTAAGTATTAATGAAAGATTTATGGGGAGTGATTACAGGTAGGTGAATTTGTCTGCTTGTAATCTCAAAGAAAATACTTCTGATTGTGATATTTTGTGCCTCTCTACCTGGTAAGAGTTAAAGCTTGTTAATATTAGTCATGATTCCAGCTATTAGAGAATGGAGTTGGAAGGGGAGACTAAGAGTTAAGGAGACTAAGGGGTTTGATGAACTGTTTTTCAGTGCAGTGTCTGTCTACATCTGACATGAGGTCGTGTGGGTCTTCTGTGACACTGAAAGCACACATCCACCATGCCACATCCCTGACAGGAAGAATGAAGAATCTGATGGCAATGCTCTTTTTTTTTTTCAGGGCAGGAAAAATGGTGTGACTGTCTGAACATCTCTGCTGCTTTCAAAAATTCTTTTGTTTTTCTTTTCTCCCAGTTCCAAACCTATCAATAGTTAAAAAATGAAGACATTTTGGCCATTTTTACTTGCCATTTTTCTCCTATTTATCCCTTTTTTCTTTGGTCTCTTAAGTTTCTGCAGAATCTTTTTTTTCCCCTGTCTAAACTTCCTCTTCTTTCTTTATGTTAAAAAAGTCTTCCTCTCATTTTTGTCCACATTTTTACATTTTCTAGTAGTGATTTTAAGATGCACTTCTTCAGTTGTCCTGAAATTTGCACTTTCCCCTCCCCAGGCTGGTGTCCCAGCACAGACCTGGGTGCACTGGAGGCTGTCCTCTGATGGTGAAATCTCTCTGCAGACCCTGCTAGACAGGTTGCCAGGGATATCACACCACTGGCACTTGCATGCAATGAATGAATATTTTTTCAGAGCTTCCAGATAGGGGAATGGAGATTTTATCAAGGTTCTGCTTCTGCCTTATCAATTGCTCAGGGTTAGTGTTAGCAAAACAGAGCAGTTATTTTCTTGACTCTCAATGAAAAGACTATCATCAGATACAAAATTTCAGACTTGAAGACTGCTCTGTTTAACTCCTCTCAATTTGTTTTCAAATGCACAACAGGCAGGGATTTGGGGTCAGACTTACCCCAGTTACACCATTTAAATCCCTGGATTGGCACAGTGGTGTGCATTTGTCACTGTGATTAAACTGGCCCATGTATTTAGATATACAAGGTCATTTTGGCTTGTTGTGATTTTTCAAGTGCCCTCTTGCATTGGCTCTCTGCATGCCACTAGCTCTGTGCCACTAACTCTTTTTACTCCAATTTTTGTTGACTGTTGAGATCCAAGCATGCAAATTTTCATCTTGCATATCATGGGGAATCCTTTTATCCTATTTTCTGTCTAATAAGCCAAATTGAGCATGATCTTCCAAAGTGTAATACTCCAAGTCCCCTTTCAGATGATAAGCTATGGACAGGTACTTATGCATTTCCATTCCAGGGCTGCTCCTCATTGGTTAAAGGGGATGTTTCAAATTAGTGAGGAAATGAGTAGGGAACTGTTCATATCTGTGACATACTCACTTGGTGGCAGGCGAAACAGGCTTTTCACTAACAAGTGGTTTGCACTGTTTTACAGTGTAATTTGCTATACATTGTTTAGCAAACAAATTGGGTCTTCATGCCAAACATCTGTGAAACTCTGGTCATGCAATTCTGTACAGCTTAGCACACGCCTGAAACGATGCCTCAGAGTCCACAATGACCTCTCCATGCATGCATGCATTAACTTGTGCAAGTCCTAAAACCAAGAAAGCATCAAACAGCTGTTTAATAGTGTATTTCACATGTCAAGCTAAAATTTCAGATGAAGTTCTGATCACATTATATATCATATTTATCAAAGAATTTCATATTGGCTGGTAATATAGGCTTGTACCAGTCCTTTGCAGAGTCCTAGGTAAAAATCAGTGTACTGATGCACATTCAAACACAATTTTTATGTTCTACATTTAGAAAATTTTTAGAGGAAACATAGTTTTTGGCCCTTTATCATGTCTAGTCACAAAACTTAGCTGGCATATTTGACAAAACTGTCCTTGCCAGCTTTGGCTACTGTGTAAATTTGGCATAGACCTACTGTTTGTAAGGCAATTATGTGATAGAGTACTAGGAGAGGACTTCACTTCATGTCCCATTTGTATACACTTAAGAAAATCTCTGCCTATGACTACTCAAACAAAATCAAGTAAAACCAGAGCAGACTATTCATTTAATCATGATTTTATCATGCCTTATTATAGGCTTAATAAAGCTTTGAGAAGAGTAAGATCACTTCGACATGGGAACAGAAGTTTTGTCCAGAACAGAGAGCTGCAAGAGAGTTTAACACTCCCAGTGCAATCCACATCTCACACACTTCTGGGTGCTTCATGCTTGAAGGGGCTGAGTTTAGAATAAAACCTGATCCCATAAGACAACCTCAGTGTTGCAAACCTGTTTCTACTAACTACCTCCATAGCAATGTCTCTGTAGAGTGCCAGTGCATCAAGTCCAGCATCTGGGAAGGCTGGGTTCCAAGGAAATCCTATCAAGCTGGGAAGGGGTGACCTTGGGCTGGCAGCAGAGACATGACAGGATCTCAAATTCACCTCCTTCTGGGGCTCCCATACCCGACTCAGCACTGCCAGGAGACACCTGTCTCCACTTGGGGATTTGCTGCCCTGGATTATTCTCTGGGGAAATACATATTCTGCTTCTTCCCAATCAGGAATAGAGGGTTATTCTTCTTTTCAGGTATAGTTAGAGGAGGAAAGACTGTTTTTTGGTGTGCATTGTTGGAGGGGATGACCAGTACTCAGAAGTTCAAAGTGAAACTTCACTCTTTGCTGAGCAGTGAAACAAAATTGTAAATTGTAAAAGCCAACTGCAAGAATCTCTCTCCATATATATAGACACACTGTATGGGTATCATTATCAACTGACAGAGATTTTACCAAAGGTGAAAGCTATGAGGCATTTCCTACTGTCTTTGCACACTTGTATCTGTGCCAATGCACAGGGTGCCCATGCCAAAAATCCCTTTGTGTTTTCAGTTCCTCTCAGGAAGGCTCAGGAAGGTGATTTTAGTAGCATGTCTCTCTCCTCATTGCTGTTTCACCCCTAAACGAAGTTCTCTGGGCAGCTCCATTTGGGAACCCCACTTCTGGTGCTGGCATGTGCTGGGTTGAGTGTGTGCCTGCTGGTCCCTGGGGGAAAGTGGCTGAAGGGAGAAGGCAAATCAGAGAGCTGTATAGTGCAGTGACTTCTTCTCCATAATGATATTTCATTAACATCAACACATGAAAGATAACGATTTTCAATAAAAATGGGTCTCATACAACACACTCATTTGCTTCATAGGATTGGTCTATCCTCAGGGAACATATAAACAGAAACACCCAGAAATACCCACAGAAATATCCACAGAAATATCCAAGCTACCTATATACCAGTAGAGATCAAGCTGCAGTGGTGTCTTTCTGGGTTACAAAAAGTTTTCCAAGAATTAGGGTAGATATCTATATAGTTTATTTATACTCAGCTTCATCTCCAGGGCTAGGATGATAGCAGTACCTGTGGCAGCTCTGCTGACAGTTCTAGGCTAGACTTTACTGCTGGAAGCCCAGACAAGATGATGTGTGGGCTACAGTCACACTTCAAATACATCCTTATTTAGCAGATAGGAATGGAAGAATAAATTTTATCATGTTATTCAATTACTAGAGCATCGCTCTGCATAACTGGAATGTTTATAAGAACATAAAGAACATGAATGGAGGCTGTTTATATCTCAGTACTGGGGGCGTTCATCAAAAAAACTCTGATTCATGCTGGCCATCAGTCATCAGAGGTGAATGACTTTCCACAAGAGCAAGTGGTGGGACAAGAGAGGTTGGTTTCTAAGACTGGTTTGTGAACAGGACTCCTGCTGGAAGAGCTCAGTGCATTGACAACAGTTGCTTTCAGGGACACAGCCATTAAATTTGTGTGCAGCCACACACAAGCGGCCTCGCTGGCCAGCCTGGTGCTATGGCTCAGACATATGGGCTCATGTTGGAGGAGGACACTTCTCTGGTGAAAATCTTCAGAATCATAGAAGGAGTCACACTCTGACTTCTACCTTTCACTGTCTCAGAGAGAAATGAAAAAATCAGTCTGGATATATTTTATTTGACAATATAAAGACAGAAGTCAAAGAAGAAACCCTAATGATGAAAATTCTCTGGAACCTTAGTTTTTCTCTATTAAATTAGCTAATGGCCATATGTGGACCATCTATCTGTCCAGAAAACAGGCAGTACACTCTTCATTTCTCATAGGAAGAGGTTACTGGCTCTACTACCTCCCACGTACAAAGCAAATGTTTTACAGTTATAATAAAAAGCAGCTCCATCTGGACAACTTTTAGCAACACACTCACTACTGCTCAGTGTTTGTCTCCCAAGGCTTTTACATGGATCCCCCATATTTCCATTTCCACTCAGGTAAGTTAGATAGTCCAGCAAAAAAACCAACAAACTGTCTTGTCCCTGGATTTATAGGTATCTTGGATGATACTACCTGCAGCATTTGAAAGGACTATGTATACTGGGCTATTTTTAGTTTTAGACATTTGATGGAGTTCTCCTTCCTTAAGCAGCATTTCCCCTTTGCTCCTTATGAAAACAAATAAAAATTCTTTTGTGAATCCTAAAAGGCCATTCTTTCCCTAGAGACCTTTGAGTACTTCACTCTTAGCCAAACGGAACCAGTGGTCACATGATAAATCATATTTACAAGAGCAAGTAATCATAAAATTTTTAACATCTTCAGACCTTTTCTGTCTGCCTTATGTGGATAGGAGGAGAAGATCTGTGTGAGTGCTCTGCATAGTGCTAGGACGATTATGCAAAAGGAGAAAGTCTCTTCCACAGCTCTGGAAATCATGTTGCAGGATAGCTTGACATAACTCCAAGATACCAACTCCCAAGGAGAGCTTCTTCTTTTCTGACTGTTCACGTGAGCATTTTGAAGCCTGTGATTTACAGCTAACTTTGCTCTGCCTCACAGCCAATTTTAGCTGACCAGTTTCTGGAGTATATTTAAGCAAGCCCTGCTGGCATGTGGGCGATTTCTGGTTTGGGATGGTTCACACTCAAATTCCCCTCTCTGTGCATGGATTGAGCCTTTGCTGAGTGTTTCTCTCGTGGAAAAAAAAATCCAAACTGCTCAGCAGCCATCCACCAGCACTCAGAGGTTCCCTGAGCTGGTGCACTCGGGCTGCAAAGCAGGGGGGGCAGATCTCTGGAGAAGTGCACCTCTCTCAGCCTGCTGAAGTCACTCTGGGTCTGTCTAAAGGGAGGATTTGGACCGTTCAGATTGCAAGTAATTACAGTAGATTGCTGAGCCACATGTGAAATTTAAGAAGTGGAATTTAGTCTCCATTTATTTTCAGCAGTGCAAAGTCAGAGTAATTCCACAGACTTTGTTGGACTTGAGGAGGATCTGTTCTGATGTTACACAGGAAGAAGATCTGTCCCTGGGAGACAAAGGTGATGGATGCAATCCCATTTCCTACTAAGTCTTCAATTAAGCTAACTTCAGAATTATGCTCCTACATGAAACCAATCTTAAGGAAGAGAAGCAGCTTTATTATTAGGCTACTGGACAATTAACTGACATAATTGATAAAAGTACTTTCAATGACCCCTCACATTATAACCCTTTCTTTGCATTCCCTCTAATGATGTTTAAAAGGTTTTATTGACTGGAGGGATATTACAGCTGACATTATCTGCTGGGTGTTCTCAGTGTAGAATACACTGTCAATATGTTTTGATTATAAAAGGAGAATGAATGGGACTAATGTAAAAAAATGAACTCATAATGCCAGCTTTTCTGACTGGCAAAAAGCTACTAAACAAGATAAAAAAAAAATTAAAAATAAATTTAAAAAAGACATCAAATGCATGAAATGAAGGCACTTTGAACAAAGCCAAAACATGTCTGGAGGATAGTCATGGCAATGGCCATGCCTGGCAGCGGACTGTGCACTGGCAGTGCCCTTTGGGGATGAGCTGGGCACACTCCTGCTCCTCAGAGGCCTGACCTGTTGCAGAGCAGTGCAAACAGCTAAGGCACAGTGGTGGAGCTCAGTTCATGGTGCACCATGCTCTGCTAAGCATTGCAGAAGCAGCCTGCGATTGGAAATATGTATGCTCCACCCAGATAATTGGGATTATTTGTCACTCTACTGCATTAGGAAGGATCTGCTCCCACAAAACTGAGACATGCACATTCTCACAGGTGCTGGCATGAGGGCAATAACTTTATCTTCCACTCTGTTAATACAAAAACATCAGTGGAAGCCCAAACCTAGATCTCTCTCTTAGTTCTTTTAAATTCTCTAGACTTTCTGGAACAGATTGAAGACAGCAAGCATTAAATAGTTGCTCAAAGTGCTTAACAAACAGTAACTAGGAAAACTGGAGAAACATTAGAAGGTGTCCTTACAAAAAGATGTCCATATTGGAAGGGAAAGTGGAGGAGGAAAAAGGAACAGGAATTCCCTGCCATGTTTGCAAAATGAATGGCTGTTGCTGCCTGTGTTCTGGGTCAGAGTGGGCATCAGTACTAGAAAAATGTGGGGTTGAAATAATAAGGGACAGAGAGAGGAGATGAACAAGGGCTGCTCTTCCCTGCTCTCTTGCTCTCTCTCAAGGACAGTATGCTCCTCATCAGTCAAGTGACTGTAGATGCTGGCATTTTAGGCAATGGACTTTTCCATCCCCCAAATTATGGTATTTTGTGCCCAGATATTTTGTGGAATGCAGATAACTACCTTGCCATTTAATCACTGTCAAACATAGACAACAACTTGAATGATGAGCTTGATCCATACAGAAGAATGAAGCTACTGCTATTTTACAGAATCATTTAAATATAATTTCATATTATTTAAATAGTATGATTAATTCCTGTGCAGATGAACAAAAATTCTCTGCAGATTTTGTGTTACAGAAATGTCTTTGAAAGAAGAGTGTCTGCAACACAAATAAATGCAAGGAGCTGAGAAGAAAATTAAAACTTGTAAAATTAACTGACCTTTGCAGCTATCTAGATCACTTTGCATTAGAAGCAATCTGTCTCTGCCTTCAACCAGACTGAGACCACTGATTTTCATGCAGCTGCTTCTGGCTGTCTCCACTCACAATGGAGAGTCTGCACAGCCAGACCCTGCTCTTTGCAGGATAAATGCAAACACAACATCCATGGACTGAACAGGGTAGTCCCAGCCTTCCCATGCTCCAGGTGTGCAAGGGGGCAAGTCCATGAAGAGGCAGAGAAACCAGCAAGTCCTGCTCACCTTGATGTCTGTGCAAAGATTTGGTTTTGTGAAGCTTTAAACAGTTGTAACTGGGGGCAATTTCTGAGGAAGAATTTGAGTTTGGCCATTCTCCACACTGGCTTCTCAGGGCTCAGAGTCAGTGAAGAGAAGAAACTGCAGTTCCAGCTGCTTGGGAGTATTAACATTTTTCATAAGGTTTCACACCACTGCCTCAAAAAGCCGACATCAAAGGCAGTGCCATTTCTGCACGTGGATCCTCTTTTCACGGCCTCTGAAGCTGGTATGAGGAACAACCCTATCTTCCCACTCCGACCTCACACACAGCTGGGATCAGATTCTTTATGTACACCTGTTACACACACCATAACCCTCTGTTAGTGCTTCACTCCATCTCCTGGCATTAGCTTGGGGAGTGGATGTTGTGACATCCCCATGAACACTCTGACATGGCTAATTAGCCAACAGCTCTCCAAGATGGACAAACCCGTAGAATTGTTCTTCAGCCCACCTACACTAGAGAGGGTGCCTATGTGCCTGCTGATGAGGGGACTCTGGAGTGAGAGAGAGGCAAGGGTGTCGTGGAGAGGGACCACCCCAGCAGACACCATCTTCTGCCATCCCCAGCTCTGCCCACCCTGACCTACTGTGTGTCTCGCCTTCTCGACAAGGCTCTCTGAGCAGGGAGCTGAGTGCTGCTTAGCAACCCTGCAGCACGATAAATACTGAGCACTAAGTACAGGAGCTGCAGACAAGGAAGGATAGAGGTAGCAGAAATCAGACTGTGCAGCCCCTCAAGCAGTGGTAGCACAGGTCCAAGGGGCTCAGGTGTGGCTGTGATTGATGTGCACCCCATGACTGTCACAGATATGCAGAGGGGGACCCTGTCTGCACCTTTTCCCTCTGGAAAATGTAGCTGTAGGCAGCAAACAGCAGAACAAGGTGAGGGGGTGTGAGATGTGATCTCCCTTCAGCTGGGACCCTCAAAACCAGCTCAACTCACCAGGAGCTGCAGTTGTTCAGCCAGTGCAGAAATCAGGCTTTACTGCTTTTACTCAAAATGCACTGCAAATCCTTTGTGGAAAGCAAAGGGGGGGCAGTAAGGCTACCAAGGATGTTTCCATGGGGTTCTTTTTGTGCAGAGGGAATTTCTGGGTGATAAGGAGCTGGAGTACGGATCTACACCCCCACCCTACTATCATGGGTACAATTTTCTCCGAGTCACAAAAATATTGACCCAGGGACTGCAGACTGCTGCTGCTGGGTTCTTGCAGGTCTTAAGCTCAGTCCTAATCTCAGATACTCCAGATAATCAAGACAGAAAGTTTTTTCAAATGTCTCTGCACACTGCACTGGGTATGCCTCAGCTACAGATGTGGCTTTTCACCCACAGGGTCAGCCACAAGCACCCTCACATCAGCTTGCAAAAAGTATGACTGGCTAAAAAATTAAACACCTAAGAAAATTTTATTTCTTTGTCTTTAGAAAAAAACGTAATAAAAACATCATGGTGGACCTGGCACCTCTCCTGTATGTTTCAAAGCTCTAGCATTAACTTGTGTCTTCTATTTGTGTTGGGGTAAATTAGGAATGCTGCAACCAATATAATTAGACCAGCATGAACATTATATTCTGTCACAAGTGTGTAAAATCCACCCATGGCTATCAGAGTTGCACTGAGACAGTAACTCTCAACAATACTTGGCTGTATGGTAGACTTCTGCCCATTCACTGTGGCACCCTCATCTGCAGTAGAAAACAGAAAAAATGGCAAAAAAATAGTTTCTGGTCACACTGAAAAATTAATTTGTCACAGGATAGAGTATAATTCTCTACAGATTTCTGTTGACACCTTTGTCGATATATCACAAATTAGGAGTGAACAAGTGCAAAATGATCCATAAGAGAGTATTCTGTGAAACAACTGAACCACTTGTTTTATGCTAAAGACTAAAGCCTCTTGGAGGCTTTCAGTGTTCCTGGCTATGAGAAACAGTGGGGCATTTATCACCACAAACTTTCTCCCTAGCAGAATTTGTGAGTTTGCATAGCTTAGAAGAGACAGAGAAATCCTGCCCTACAATAGTTACAAAAAACATGTAGTACTTATAAAATCTTAGACTGACAGCACTGGAGACAGACAGATCCTTCTGCTTTTATGACCAACACATTCTGCACAGACAACAGCAAAACAAGCTATTCTGCACAGCAGTGCCCATGTGGCTTGGCTGAGCCATCTCTCCAAGTAAAAGGCTATTTTATCCACTTCACTCATCAGTCCTTGAACTGTCAAAAGAGCCTAACAAGTAGTTGCAATACTTCTGCTATTCTACTTAAAAAATGATACCAACCCTTCTTCATCTTGATGCACCCAACAAACATCGGGCAGCACACACTACCAGTCCCCTGTCCAAAATCCCCACTGGTGCCACTGAATCAGCAGAATAGATACAGCAGCGCTCTGGCATCTCCACTGGGCTTGGGTCAAGCTCTAAAGCTCTTCAGCAGTTTGTCTCATAAACACTACCCTCGAAATTGTTGCACAACCAACATCCAGACTTCAATACTGTTTGGCAGAACAACTGATTTTTCTTGTATTAGCACTCAGTTTTCATCAGGCAGGGCTACATTTAGATTACTAAATAGTGATAAATTTGAAAGAATACAAGAAGACCAACAAAAACTCTCCATCCATGGAGATACTCAAAACCCAGCAAGACACAGACACAAGCAAACTGCTCTAGCTGACTCTGTTAGGACAGAAGTTTGGATTAGATGTTTTCAAGCTGTCCCTGCGAACCTCAATCATCCTATGATTCCACAAACTCATTTCTTGATGATTAAAAAATGCGATCTCCTGCAGAAAGATTGATTGCTCAGGGTATTTAAATTGTCTTTAGCAGATCATCTGCAGCCTTATTCCAAGGATGGGAGTCCATTCACCACTGGGAGATGATTAGGCATAGAGGGTAGGCAACACATGGAGATGTTGGGCTTTGGTTAGAGGTGACAGAAGACCTGGACAGAGGTGTTCAGTGGTAGATACTAATCATGTTGTTGATAACATCAACATTCAGACAGTGGAATCAGGCCACAATGCAAAGATCTTTTCCTTATTTTCCCAAAATATTAAAGTCTGCCTTTTTCTTAGCTGCCCTCAGTAACATTCCCAGGGTCTTTCTATCTATTCCCTTTTGAATCGCATTTCTTAGGGACTGATCCCTTTTGCAGAGCTGAACTGGTCTCACATCAATGAATTGCATCAAAGGCACAGACATCTGCCCCCACAGACCTTCTTCCCTTTGGGTGTCTCCCACTCAAACAATACTTCTAAACCTATCTTTTCCACCAACTCTCTCACTCTAATTTGTGAGTAATGACTGTCTTTCCCTTCACCTGCTAGGAATTAAGGCACCATTTCAGTACAAACTCCTCTAATGTGTCAGGGAGGATAGGAGAGATTTAACAATTTCAATTCACCTTGACCTCTCTGTCATCAGTCATGCTGCGATTGCTCTTCAAAGCAATTAAGTACATTTAGGACTCTGTCTTCTCTGCTCAGGCTAAACAGCACTGTTTTGTTGCAATTAATACTGATTTTGGACTAGACCATGCTTAGCCTCACTGGCTTGTAGGAGATGACCCTGTGGAGGACTACACAGTTCTTGCTCTTTGGGGGAGTGAGTGGTACAAAACTGGCTGGGGAAAAAGCACAGGACTATGGCCTTTTCAGTGGGACACAAATCCCTGCACCATGAGACACCCTCACCACAGCCCCCACTGCCAGTTCTGGGCCTCCTTAAGAAAGTCTCAGTGTCTTCCCCTTGCAAGTATCTTGTTAAACAAAGCCAGATTTCAGAACCTTGCTCCTGCTTCTGAAACTAGACTTTGCAGTATACAGGGGCCATAAATCATACACGAATACTAAGCACCCTAAAAATACCTGAGCAATGAATTATAAGACACTTTAAATATGACCTGTCATTTTATTTCAGTACAATATTTTTTTCCATTTAATTATTATTTGAAGGTGAACTCAGCACCTATTTAAGGAACTGCCTATGTAGGCATTTATGTTACCTTTCTCTCAAGCTATGAGACACATATAAAACAGTGGCCTCACAAAGTTAGAACAGTGAATAGAAGGTGTATCATGTAAAACTTGGCTCCAATCAGCCCACTTTCCCTGCTGATTTAGCAGGAGGGCTTTTTGGCAGCAAACCCTCCAGTACATCAGAGAACAGATGGATCCATGCTACCTGAAATCCAGCAGAACCAAGGAACCACATCACTAGGCACAGTGACTTGCTCATGGGTCATCTCAGATTGTAGGGATATTCCATAGATACTGCACATATACTTTTCACATGTTTGAAAACCATCTGAAACACTCCCTGTCTGGTTGAATAACTGGTGCATCACTTGCCATAAAGACCAGGATACTCAGCTTTGCTTTCCCTTTCAAGGTTTGACAGATGGCTCTGCTATCTTAATTTTATACAGGGAGCCAGGGATTTATTTTTCCCTTTTATGTAAATATCTTACTCCCCTCACAGACACTGACACACCAGTGAGATGCAGAAATAGGATTACAGTGCATGTCCCGCTCTCCCCCATCTCAGTTGCTTATTTACCAAACAAGTCTCATTAATCCTCTTTACTGTGTTTACTGCCCACTTCCCTCTAGTCTTAGTGTCTTACTATTATTCAGGTACTTGGAGATGTTAAAAAAAGCTTAAGAGACAGTCACCTCCAGAGCTGATTAAAATTAATTGAATTCCACTGATTTTTTTTGAATCTGCATTGATTTACACTAGATGAAAGTTTGTTAGAGCTGCTGGCATTCACAGTGCACTTGCCCAAACCCAAAAATCATGTAATACTGACATGATCCAGTTTTCTCCATCCTGTGTTAGTTTAAGAATTGTCTTTATACCTCCTGCTTTTACTTCTTGATTACAGTCTTTTGGGGAAAGAGAGAGAATGGCAGGTTTTTGCAGACAAATACATGGTAGAGAATTACTTGGAAGTATTCTAGATTTTGAAGCAGTTATTCATCTGCTCTTTCTATGTGTTAAGAAATCACTCGTTATAACATTTTTATCCATGAAATGTATGGAAAAGTCCCACTGCTTACACTGAAGCTGAGCCCCAGCCAGTGATTAAGCCTGTCCTAGCAATCTACAAATGTCACAGAGGATGCTAATTGACTATTGCTAATTTTTTTTCTGATGTTTTTTCTATGGAAAAGATTCTTAAAAGAAAATCTACGTTTTTTTGAAAAAAGTGGAAATACCCCTCTAACCCCAAGACCATAGAAAATAACTATTTCTCCACTGCCAAACTGAGGGTGCTTTCATCAAGTAACCATGCAGCAGCACAACATAGTATCACATGTGGTCTCCTCTGGTGCTTGATCTATGCAGCAGGTACACATCTGTACCTGGTGTGCCAACCACGTAGTGTCCAATTCTGCAGTCACCAGCAACACAGAGAGGACATTTAGCAGTTGCTTGAAGCACCCACCTTTGAAGTATCACTCCATATGTATCTTCCCAAAAGTTCAACCCATCTGAGTGTTAAAGTTGGTGGATGCAACTTGGTGAAAGTTCCCTCATGCACCAGAGAGATCAAATTCATTCACTGGAATTGATTTCAGCATTTCTTATGACCATTTCATATTGGAAGAACGTGAGTATTTCCAGGACAGGTGCAGGGATGGAGGAAGTAGCATACTTGCCTGGTTCTGGTGGTTAGTATATACAAAGAAGCACCAATCCACCTGATTGTATTTTATTACAAATTGCCTTAGTGCCTAAAATTGGTGATACACTGAAGTTTTAGCTTTTACGATGGAAAACAAACTACCCCAGAAGACACAGTTTATATATAGATTGAATAAAAACACAGTCGAGTCATGATACCTTGAGGTCACTACCTCCCTTCCTGCTACAGAAAAGCAGACATAAGAGAGTTTGACTTCATCTGACCCTTTGAAACCAGTAAATGAGATTTCAACTTAAGCACAATAGGATTTTTCTTTTTCCTCCAAATTTGATCCTTATGAAAGTGAGGGATTAATACAACAGATCCAGACTCAATGCAAATAAATCCCTGCCTGCATTTTCCTCCTAAAGCATTTAACCCTTGTTACACTCTACCAACAAGATGATGGCTGTTACTTCACTCCTTAGCACCTCTTCAGTGGTGGTAGGAGACAGATTTGTCAGAGGTGCTGCAGTGAGAGATGTCCCAGTTCCAGGAGATGTGAAGGAAAGAGGGCCCAGGAGGAGGAGTGCAGAGGAAAGCTGGTGGGATGACAGTATGAGAAAAGACAGGCCAGATTGTGGTTATGGAGCCTGAAGCTGGGAACACACTGGAGGAAATCTTGGCTTCATTACCCAGATTAATCCCGTTACTCTTTCTCTAGTCACTTCTACCTTCCAGCAAAAAAACAGAGTGAAGGATTTCTCACAGTAGCTAAAGCCAATTCAGCTCAACAATATGTGATAAAACTGTGTTGAAGCCAGAGATGCTTTTCTTGTGAAGCATCTGATCTTATTTCCCAGCATTTATTGATAGATATCTTTTACAGTGGATCAAGAAACCTGAACTACTGGGGAATGCTGCCAGGCCCTTCAGGGCATTCTTTTAGCAGAACTGTTTTAGGAGTACTCATTGATGAAAAGAAATGCTCTAGTTACCCTGTAAAATTATAATTAAGACGATTTTCTTTCATAGCTGTCCATTCCACATCTGAGCAGTTTTCAGCTTAGCATTTGTCAGCAGTGTGAATGTCAAAAATAAGAAGATCTAAGAGGAATTTTCACTCTTCTCTGAGCCTAATGCCTGTTCAAGCAGCTGACTTGTAGGTTGATATTCATGCTGTTGACAAATAATGGGTGTCTTCAGTAAGTATCGGTATTATTTTGCACTGAAACGAAGCATGACTGTATGTGAATTCCCCAAACCTTTGCAAGGCAGCTCTAAATTTGTTTCTTTAAATTTAATTTCTGTTCCTCCCACCTACTGCTCCCATATACCAACATTACAGCAGATTTGAAAAGAAATTCCTTGAGAGGCACAAATTGCCCTGGAGAATTACTGCTCTCATACAAGTATTTTGCAGCCTTGACAAAAATCATTCACAATTTGGCAGGGGGCAGACAAACACAAATGAGCAGCAATGACAGACCAGCAACCACAAATGTGAAACTTTGCACTGTGCTACCCATTCAACTGGATGCCAATCTCAGTCCTCCAAAGATAATTTTTCAAAGTGTAATTGCTAGAGTGAAAGCTTTCCAGGTCCCCCAAAATAATAAATATTCCTTTAAGCTAAACTAGAATAAGCAAAAATACTTATGCAAATTTAGTAAGAACTAAAGTAGAGACTTTCTCTTCTTGCTGCAATTTTCCCTTTTTGATGCTCTTTCAAATCCTGCATAAATTTTTCAACAACCACAAAACATGTCCAGTGCTCCACCACTGTGATATCTCCACCGAGGCTCAACAAAAATCTTGCAATCATGTTGCATGCACATAACAATTTTCATGAAGAGTATTTTCATTTATTTTCCTTTTTCCCTCACTCCAAAATACTATCACTCAGAAGCTGAAAGTTCTACTATCACTATCATGAAGTTGAAAAAGCCTGTTGTTTAATCCAAGCTGAGATTCAGATGTCACTGCAGTGTCTCATGAGAGCTGTGGATGGGAATACTGCACTCTCTACTGCAGGCTGTGTCACCTGGATATACTAATAGCTCTCACCCAAGACCCTCACAGTATAAAACAGTGACACCACAAACGCTCAACTGTGGGGTGTTGTCAGAGCCACACCAAAAACAACAGAGTAGAAATGAACCTTCATCCACAATTCCCACAAATTACTTTCTCTTCTAAATCAACCCTTTGGAATTGCATTTGGAACCTTAAAATGGAAATGTTAAAGTTTTGACCTTTACCACCAGAAATATGGAATTTTATTTAAGTGAAGAAATTATTTTCGCTCATATTTTTCTGTGTAACTGAAGTCAATACTTCTAACTACTCAAGGCCTAGGCAAGTGCAGTTATTGCAAAGACAGAGAGCTGAAATGACTACTACACACTGTTGAACATAGGCTTCACAGAGGCTTTTACATTAAAAGAGAAAGGTTTTGAATTTCGTCTGTAGGTTATAATTTTGAAGCAAAAATAAATTAGAAGTACAGTCTTCAAATGAAAAGCTACACATATTACTCAAAGTAGACTTTGAGTTTTAAGAGTTTGCACTAATTTGAAATGCTCAAATTAGTAATGGACTTGGGCCAAGAACCTCACATCCCACATGTAAATTTTGAACATTACCAGAAGTAGTGTTCAAATACAAGTAGTACAGTGTTTCCTAGCTCTACACTTGGCCAAGCCAAAGCTCTCCACATTCACCAGCAACTTGCAGCAATTTGACTTTGGGCAAGTTCTTATTAATCTGAACAATGTAGCTCTATGCTATTTCTAGTTTTTCTCTTCCTTATGCCCATGACTGCACTGAACTATACCCTTTACACATGAAGGATATAGTACATAAAGTGACTTCCCAATGAAAACACACATTGGCTACAGGATGCATTTTGCCTTTTGGATGCCTTTAAACTACACAAGATGTCACGAGACAAGTCTTGGGTCAGCCTCTGTGGGGCTGCACTGCCCCAAGCACAGTAAAAGCATCTGGAGTGTCTTACCTTTTTATGGCTTTGTAGCAAATGATGACAACTACAAAGAGGAACACTAGTGTGGCGCAGCATACTGCAATGATAATAACCAGGCCTGGCCACCAGGTCTCTTCAGTGGGACAAAAGGTAGACTTGGGAGCTGTAAAAAGAGAGTGGAAAAACACATTAATTCTCCCAAATCAACAGGGTATTATCAGATATGCTTCAGTCACTCACGCAGTAGCACTACACCAGGATCACAGATACAAGCAGAGATGTTATTTCACATTTAGGACCCATTTCTTTCTTTTCCCCAAGCAATCAATTTCTCTTATTGGTACTGAGTATTTCTTGTCACAGTCCCCAGATGACCAAGTTCTCTGTGTCAGTGTTATCTACAACCTGGTACTCAGCATGAAGGAGAAAGGCTCAGCTCTGCCACCCATGAGAAACATCTTCTTCCTCTGCATTTGCCATCTCCAGATGCATCAGATTTAATTTTAGAGATGGATATTATGCTGATAAGAGCATGTTTTCAAACCCCATTAGGGGAGGTTTGTTGGGAGCTGAAGCAGTAACTACCAATCTGTGTTGTAGCTAATATTACTGTAACCTTGGAGTGAGGAAGGGGGATTTGTTTTAGAAGAATGAGTTCTATTACATCTACTAATTGCTTTTAGAGTATTAGAGTTGACAAGCTTATTTTCCATTACGCTACCTTTGAATTCTAAGCCAAATAGTCAAGATATGTTAACATTAAGAAAAGTTAACTTGTGGGAATATAAGCTATTATTATTACATTTTTCTTATTACATTTAGGGATAGAATTGTCTATTTAAGTACCACTCTAAACAAGAAATATTTTGTATCTGGTGACATTTACTTAAAATATTTTCCTTCAGGGCTATGTTCCTTTTCCCATGCTTTGAGGGGACACATTTCCTGAAGGATGGTGAGTAACAGACAATGCCATGGGCACTACCAGTGTATTGCAGAGGGAAGAAAGAGCCTTAACACAGCCTGTGCAACCACATAAATTCCATGAGAATTTTGGTCACCTTAAGTGACATTTAATAACGAATCAGTTGATGGGACTGTCTATAGTTATGTTCTCAGCTAAGTAGGTGAGAGAATGAAATATAGCAAAAGGCTCTTTTATGAGTCTCACTGTTTAATTTGATATTCTGAATGTCCATATACACATCACAAACAGCTGCACAAATTAAAGTATGTCATCAGTCCAGTATCATTTATTGTGATCTGACATCTCCTCTGTATCCTATGTTTGATTAGGAAAAGACATGCACATACCCTCAGATTAACACTCAGTAGATTAAATAACGAATTACACAATTACTGAGAAAATTTCCTTTTTCCAGTTGCAACACGTATAGAGGAGTTGGCAACATTCACCCCAAGGAATCTGCAGCAGCACCTTATGAAAAGACTAGGTAAAGAACTATAAGAAGCAGTTAGAATAATAAACCCAACAGCTTGACAACTAGTGGTTCCCAGCTTCCTCTTTGACTATGCTCACTCCTAGACTGCCTCAACAACTGAATTTCTACTTAATTACTATGTCAGTTGCAGAAGTCTCTTTTCAGTGGGTGATGGAACTATATTGTGTTTTGATATAGCTAATGATTTTAATATTCTCTGAAAGTTTTCAGCATTGTAAGATTACAGAACAGAATGCATTTCAGAGATGACAAAAATGTTTGCATAAAGGAGCAGGCAGTGTCAAGGTCAACTCTACCTTCTTGGTGCTGTCCTAAAAAACACAAAAGGGAGCAGCAGCGAAGTAAAAGGAAAAACATCAATCAGCAGGTGCCATGTAAAATTTGATGAGATCACAGAAGATGGTAGAAGTGGGGTAATCCTTCTCTAGCCCTTGTTCTTTAAAGGCAAGATCAATCAAAGTAGTCATAAAGCAAAAGAGTGGTGGGACTGGGCTGCTCCTCAGCACAATAAATGAGACTGACAAATGGCAGACACAGGGTATAAAGCCATGCTTGTCATATATCTGTACACCATGTACTCCTTGCTGGTTTATCACAGTAATTTTACATGGAGAATAAACAGATATATGTGGGATTGGATAGTAAACATTACTCCTAGATGCAGTCATTAATGACAGAAAAATAAGAATTGCTAATGGGGAAGTGACTCCTAACCCACCTGCCTCAATTCCTTTCCCCACTGGTCCAGACTGGGCACTCAAAAAGAAATCACACTAGAAGCTACCAAAGCCTGTTTCTTAGTGGCTTGTGGTTTCATACAGATTTAAAAATTATTTTCTATTTCTACTCCTTACCAATACAGTGCTAATCTTGTTTTCCTTTGAAATGTCCATTTGCTTTTTAATAAGCTCCTATTACATATGCTTTTCTGCCTTTCTCAGTATGTGTTCACATAGCCCTCACATCCTGGCATTTCTATGTCTTTAATGCATTTCTCCTCACAATTATCCTCTGAGGAAGAGGAGAACTGTATTTAATTCCCTTATGATGATGGGAAGGCTGAGACTGGCCTGCATGGATGACTCCTCTGTGTGCAGCTAGAAATATCAGCTGAGAGGGAAGAACCCTCTCAGAGCCAACAAGATGCCCAGGAGGAACCAAATCTTCAGAGAGGAGGCTCCTAGTGAGTCCCACCCTGACCTCCTGATGCTGGGGAGGTGCTGATGTCCCAGTTCCCTCGGGCTGGGGCTCACAGCTTTCCCTGGGCCACCCTGGGGCTGGGCAGCCTCTCCATCCCAGGCTTGACTCCCAGATCCCAGCTTATCACCTGCACCCGTGGCTGCACCTGAGAAGGGCTGAGCCCACAGGTGCCAATGAGCTCCCAGTGAGGAGAAATTACCCCGGGTGAGGGCACCTGCAGCACCCTCTGGCAGTTGTGCCCCTTTACATAGACTAGCAGTGCATTTCACAGGCACACCCTGAGAGAGCAAAGATGTGGCTCCCAAATGCTCCTCTAGGGAGATCCTGAAATCATGACAAAACACACTGAGCACAAGATGTCCCACACTACCTCTAACAGTGTCAGTGTCCAGTTGTTTCATTGTCTTCAGCTTTATGAAGTGCAGGAAGGCAATTCTTCTGGTTGCCTCCTAGTTTGTACCAACTCTTTCAAACACATTATAAAACCCAAAAAGCTGTTTATTTCAGAACCAAATTGTGCCCTTTCCTTTGAGAAAAGATACAACAAGCCACATTCTGCTGTCCCTCGCAGAGGTGTGTCTGGGGAGTGAAGGACATCCCTGGGTGCCTCAAATCCCTTTGTCACCCCCCCTGGGCTACTGAGAGCTGAGGGCTGGCCAGCCTGGCCACGGGGGGTGCTCCCACAGCACCCATCACTGTCTCATGTGAGCAGCTTCAGCTGCTCAGAGCATGACTGCTTCTTGCTTTGACTCAATCCTGGCTGTTCTTCACTGTTCTCAAAATCAGCTGAATGGAGAAAATTATTTTCACAGTACAAAACAACTCAAGGAAAATTTGCTTTTTTGGCTAAACCTTGAAGTGTCGTTATGCACACTGAACACACTGCTGAGTGGAAAGTGGTAGGAAAGTGATGACATTTTAAAGAAGATAAGAAGGTTGATCTAAGTAATCACAGCCTGACATCCTGACAGAAATTCTGCAAAAATAATGAAGAACTCATTCAATTAATAAAACATTAAAATAAATAATTGATGCTAAACAGCATAGATTTAGGAAGACATCTTGTCAAACTAGATATTTCCAGAGGAGATTACTAGTTGATATATAGATGTACTAGTGCTAGTGCGATAACTTTATGCAGTGATATGACATCCAACTTAATTCCGTGTGATGTTGGGGTTATGAAACTATAAAGCTACACACAGAGTAAGTGTGGCACACATAAGTTGAGTTAAAAGCCAAAGAACTAGTATATCTCAAAATCTAACTACAGACAGAAAGTCACTGCTGGAAGAATGTGGTTTTAAGAGTGATCTTTCTCTTCCCCCCAAAATACAGTGATGAATACTGATACAGTTTGCAAATAACTCGGGAATGTATTCAACTACAAATGGAGACAAATATATTTAGATTAGAAATAGGGTAATTATAATCATTAAGGATAATTAGTCATTACCATAGTCTATCATTTCTGGTTGAGTATTTAAATGAAAAACTTAGTTTAAGGTAGACTTTTTATTTTTACTTTAAGAGGTCTAAATTCATCTAAAGAGACTGGACTCAGAATAAGAATTGAATAAGTAAAGAAAACACTCTGGCTCTGGAAAGTCCACATGAGTACAACGGCTTTTATCTCTTGGACTTAAAATGTATGAAGTACAAATGTTGGTTAGGTTTACTTTTAGACAGACATCACCTCCTATTCCCAAGGGCACCAGGCCTAAATGAATACAATGAGCAAATAAACCCATTTCAGGTCTGCAGTGGCAAGATAGATCCAACTTATTCAAAGCAAATTAATGAAAAAGTGCTTTCAGATCAAACTGTTCAGCATCACAAAAATCTTGCACCTGCTTTTTTTGACTAAGTTTGTTTTGAAGGATCAGCATAAAGACACAGCTCTGACTCTAAAGTTAGAAGGTATCTGTACACAGCTGGCTCTAGCCAGAAATGTGCATACCAGAAAAGATTAGCTCAGCTATTGAGGGCTTCCCTCAATATCTAGGCACAAAAATAGAGGTTCTATCACTGGAAAGAATGTTTCCATAAAATTCCCAAGAAGTTCTCTGATTTTTTAAAATCAAATCTCAGTGGGGCATTCACAAAATTGCTCTGAGCTTCCAACAAAAAACTGTGATGAAGCTGTTTTAATCTTCTGGGTTAAGCATTAAACAGTTTTGTGTATGTGGTAAAAGTGATACATGTGCTGCCTGAGACAGAATCTAGAAACAGGACTTGGAATCCTTGTATACACCATCAGGTTATCTTTAGTGGTCATGGCTGTAGTTTATAAAGCTCACAATTTCAAAATCTAGTGCTCCCATAATTTATTTCGATTAGTGTTATTACTTTCCATTACCATGTGGGTTTTGGGCTAATTGCTCTTTGCATGGGAATGCCGAGACATGAACAAGTAACACAACCAAATCTGTCAGGAGACACAAAGTGCTCTCTGAGGGGGCCCTGCTGAGCCAGTGCCTCTGAGCAGCCCTTGGTAGTGATGCTGAGGCAGGGAGCCTCCACCAGGACACCCCTTCCCGCTGCTGATCCCACAGCAGCCAGCCCTGCAAGGCAGAGAAAAACAAAACTGAATAAAGCAAACAAAGCAAAAAAATCCAGAACAAAACAAGCCCAAACACACGGCTGGGCCGGAAAATAGCTAAGGGAGGCAGTGACCCGTGCTCCCACATGTAATCCCAGGAGAGCTGTCTCCAGTGGACGTCTGTCAGTTCCCTCACAGACTGAGACCCAAGCAGCTGGTGAGTGTCCACTGATGGGACAGGAAGGGTGACAGTGACCCCCATCACCTCTCTGCAACAGCAACTTCATGCCTAAAAAAGGAAGAGCACTTTCAAGATAAATCAAAACTGATTATTGTTTTTCTTTTGCTTTTATTCCTGTTCTTGCAGAAAGGTCAAGAGTGCTGTCGTAATCATCCTTATGAGACATCTGCCTGTTTTTAATATTGTATACTCACAACAGGCTAAACCCTGCCATCTCTATGCCTGCAGCATTTCTCTTGCTATTGTAGGGCTGCCTGAATCAGCCACACACTTTTAATTAGCACGCTAGGAAGCAGGATAGGATTTTATTTTGAAGGCAGGCTCATATTCCAGGGGCCTCAAGTCTTTTATCAGTCTTGGTTGGAAATTAAAAGGAACTGATGATGCAGGCAGTGTGTTTTCAGCAATCTCTATGTATGTCACATGTTCTAGAGACCTGTTAATCTGCTGGCTAAAACAGAGTTTGGGTTCTAGTCTCATCTTCACTCTTACTTATTATTTTGATGTTGACATAAGTTACATGTTGATATCTCCATTTGCAAGACAGAGAAGACACTGTTCCTGCAGCCATTATCACACTGGGATGGAGAGACAAGCCCAGAAAACATGGAGAGGTTTAAATGTGATTTCAAATGTCAAAGTATATGAAAAAAACTCCCAGGACACTCCAGTGTCCAATCCCAACTCCCCATTAAATGTGGAAAAGGATTTTGAATGCGTTACAGTTTGGGTCTCTTCACATCAAGGTATCTCATTCAAGCTCCTGTGGAATGGAGGAGTTCCATGAATCCCCTGATTAATATGAAATAATTTGGGTTCTGTGAGGAAAAACCCTCAGAGGAAGTTACACAAACACCAAGGCTCGGACATTTACTCTAGGCATTGTGCTGTGTAAAACATGAGGAACAAGGAGAGCCTCCATCACACGCTCATCTTTTTTGAGAAAGCTGATTTCAGTCCTGAGCCTGAGGCCTCTTGTCTACTTTTGCATAAGGCCCTTCACTCCCCCCAGCAGTGCAGATTCACCCTAAAGTGAGTGCTGATTAACTTAATGCTGATTAATTTCATTGTATGATACAATGAAGCCTTGGGCAGCTAATAAAAAAGGTCCAAGGGCTCAAAGTGATGTAAACTAGCAGATGCCCACCCAACTGTGAGACTGGTGCCAGCTGAGGACCTTGTCTCGGCATCTGCATGATGATGCTCAGCAGAGAAATGTAGCTGAAGGTCAGGATCTCAGTCTCCAGAGCCCTGGAGGCTGTGGGCTCTCTGGGAACAAGATTGGTTACCTAACCCAGGGCCATGGGGAGAGATCTGTGAGTCAGTGTCAGCTGAAGCATCCCCTCTGTTTGCTGTATTTCATCATGTAGGGATTGCTACAGATGTGTTTGGATAATGCACGTGGTAGGAACGTGCTGCGTGTACCCAGGGCTGCTCACAGTCAGAGGCAGCCAGCATGGGAAAAACAAATCTTTTACAAGAGCCTGCTAGTGGGGTTTGTGGTGCTGCTAGACTTGATACAAATATAGATCTTCAGCTGTTATTCTAAAAGGCATTTTGAGAACAGGCGAAGTATGCGTTCCCTTCCACACTCTTGGATTTAAGTGGAAAATTTCCTGGGAGGATGGGGGAGAGGAGGCTGACCAGGAAATGGGTGACCTTGGTGTCTGTTCCTGGGGCAGAAAGCCAAGACTGCAGATATGACCTGCATCCTCACAGAACCGCGATGCACAGGGCCTGGGGCTGTGCTTGGCCAGAGGGAACCCTAAGCCCACCTTCACGTGGCAGCCACAGCTGCCTGCAGAAGGCAACTTGGGCTGGTGATCAGAGACAGACAGGCTTGCCAAAGGAAGGATTGATTGGCATTTTCCATATTGGTGGAGAAGTGGCTTGTCTAGCCCTGTCAGGTTTCCTCATGCCGTGTTTGTTTTGGTTTTTTTTTACTCCCTTACAGATTTCTGCCCTTCCTGTTGCCTGTAAGCTTAGGGCCCTTTCCAGAATGCCATGAGCCACTTGGGTAAACAACCAGGCAATAGCCTGTCCTGATTTATGGCCTCCCTGGAGTAGTTAGGTTAAATAACACTGGTAGAAATCAGCTCTTCCTGTAGCAGATGATACTTCTGTTTATCGCACTTTGTTGCAGACAAGTTTATATCATGCAGCTGCTCCGTGCATATGTTCCTACTACTCTTCTAAGGGGGATACTGCAACCACTACGCAGCAGGAACTTCTGCTATAATAAAAACATGTGTGGGAATGATGCTGGAGAAATTCCCTCCCCCGCGGCTCTTACACTGTAGACACTGTTATTCTACACTCTCAGTTGCCTCATCCTAGTTTTCTCCTCCTTTCTAAAAACACTTTTCTTCTGAAACAAGAAACACACTCAGTTTTGTGCTTAGTTTTGGAGGCTGGAGTGTGAAGTAGGTGAAGGAAAGGGGTAGTTCTGCAGAAATTTTCTGAAGGTCACAGGCACTAGAGGAGTGCATGGCTCATTGCAAGAAACAGAACTGGAACAGCAGGTGAAAATCCTGGGTGTGGATAGTCAGTAAGGAAGAGAGCAGCTGGGTGGGGGAGGTTAAGTGTGATGCTCAAGATCTAAGTTTTAGGAGTTGTTGAACCTGCACACATTTAGGTTTAGATTTAGCAGTGGATTTCAGTAAAGCTCCATGTTACTGTGCTTTCTTGGTAGGTGTCATGCAGCTGCTTTTTCTTTGGATTTGGGGTTCTAACAGAAAATATTTAGAAAATATTTTCTTATAGAAAATATTGTTAGGAGCAAAATAAAATAATAATCGGTAAAAATATTGGTCAGCCAGACATAAGTAAAGCACACTGTAAGGAAACAGCTTGTGCACAGTCACTGCATCTCAGTGAGAAAGCCAGGAAAACAAAATGTCTTTTGACTCCTGGCCAGTCCTCCCCTCTGGATTGTGTTGCCTCTTCTTTGGGAGTAAACAGAAACAACTGATTTGGCTAAAACTACATTACAGGGCTGGAAACAGCAAACTCCCTTTTTGACTTCCCAGGCAGGCGCCAGATGTCTGCCCCAAGCCAGCACAGTGACACCATGCCCAGCAGCTCAGTGCAGCCGAGCCCCATGGTCAGAAACAAGGCAGGATCCCACAGGATGCCCTGGAAGGGCTGACACTAAGCTTGTGGGATAACCTGTCTTGGTTTCGTACAACTGCAGAGGGAAACCAGAGAACAGTTCAGAGTTCTACATACATATGGAAATATGCCGATGCATAAAGCAGAGCAGTCAAGGGATTGTCAAACAAAGTAGGAAGGGAAAGTCTGTGCTCCATATGATTGACAGGATGAGGACCAGACCTACCTGCCTTAATCCTATTAGGTTGTTGGTGAAGCTGATGGGACACACCAGAACTCAGGCACCCCTCAAAGAGGGGCAAAACATGCTTTTAGCTGCTGAGGTCTTTCGGAGGAGAGCAGGGTTAGAGAGCACAGAGGGAGAATCTGTTCTCTAAAGCATGATCTGGAGAAGCAGTAGCACTTACAGACCTTGTGGGAAAAAGGCTTTTAAGGAGATTACATCATAGCTAGCTTCTGTGTTAATACTCAGCTCTGGCATTTATCTTTACAATGCATGCTCACATCAGCCACTGCCCTCTGATCTTTGTCCCGTGTTTTTCTAACCAGCAGTCTCCCAATGAGACGCTGTTTTTCACTCACCATCTGATTCTCTCTCAGCATAAAGGACTGAATTGTTTTTACCCTGATTACATCACACCCTGTCGCTCTCTGTCCCGAGCAAATGAGAACTGAAGCCTGTGCCTTGCAATGCAACCTCCCTTGCAGCAACACAAGCATTTGGGAGAGCCTCACAGGCATCATCACACTGTCTGCTCTCCACACCCTGGGCCACTGCCAGGCTGGGCAGCACCAAGACAGTCCCAGTGACACCCCCAGGTAGTCCTAAGTGCTGCCTCCCTATGGGAGCCATCGCTCAGACAAGCCCTGCCAGACTTGGTGGCCTGTTTTCTGAAATGCAGATGTTGATGGGATTAGTGGGTATCTGGTGCTTCTAAGAAACAGGTCACAAGTGCCAAAGCATTTGGTGTTAAATTAGTACTCTGGCATTTATTTTAGAAGGTAACCTGATTTCCAGAGGCTCTTAGCACTCTGAGAACCAGTATGCTTTAAGTTGGATATGAAGATATACAACCTTAAGTTCAGTCTTCTGAGTTTTATGATACAGGCTTTAACCTCTCTGTACTTAGGCAGCATGTCAGTGCAGAAGACAGAAATTCCCCTCAGGATGTGGATTCCAGGCTCAGTTCTCCTCTTTGCTTGCTGGGTGATTCTGGGACAATTTCCACTCCAGCCTTGTTTCTCCTTCTCCGGGATGAGAACAGTAGCTCCAGCTTTCTAAATGGTTGCAAGGTGTAGGGATAAAATGTGCAACATAAGGCTGCAAGTCAGCACTGCTGCTATTTCTTTCCCAATTCTTTAATAGAATGGAAAGGCCCATTTAGAAGTACTTCATCGATATTTCTACAAGAACTAGCTGTAATTCCCTGACCCTCCTGTCAACCACCAATTCAAGGAAACACAGCAGCAAGGCCATGGTCTGTGACAGAAGAGCAGAGCAGAGCACAGCACTGACCTGGGGACAGTAATTCTCAGTTCTTTTGAACAGAGGCACCACTGAAAGACACAGAGATGTGCCAGCACAGTACCATCCACTTCACTGCACAAACACACAGTCTAACTCTTCAGTGGCAAGTGATGTGCACAGGCATGTTATGAGCACTTGCAGTTCTTCAGTGGTGAAAAATGAGGGCTGAACATAATCTGCTTGTCCTGCCAAACTGTGTGACCTCATCATGTTACAGTGATGAAAGTGAAAAAGCATCCAGAAAAAAAGAGGTCTGAAAACACTGGACCTTCACGCTAAGTCTGCCATTTCAGCACACTTGGGCTTATTTCCATTAACAAGCACACACACACATGCACACAGACATGCATACAGATATCTGGGGTTGTTTAGCCTGGAGAAGAGGAGGCTGAGGGGAGACCTTACTACTCTCTACAACGGCCTGAGAGGAGTTGTAGCCAGCTGAGGGTCAGTCTCTTCTCTCAGGCAACCAGCAACAGGACAAGGGGACAGTCTTAAGCTGAATCAGGGGAGGTTTAGGTTGGACATTAGGGAGAAGTTCTTTACAAAAAGTGTCATGGGGCACCAGAATGGGCTGCCCAGAGAGGTGGTGGAGTCACCGTCCCTGGAGGTGTTAAAGAAAGTTTGGATATGGCTCTTAGTGCCATGATCTGGTTGACAAGGTGGTGTTTGGTCATAGGTTAGACTTGATGATCTCAGAGGTCTTTTCCAACCTAAATGATTCTGTGACTCTGTGAATAACTTCAACAAGGGCAGGAAGAAGTTTGCTTCTGGGAATCAGATATCTGGAGACTTGTTCAAGCTGCCAGGGAAAAGGACTATCTTTGCTTGCAGGCTTATGGCACTGTGCCCTGAGCCATTTGACATCAAACAAAAGTAGGAACCAGTGAAAGAAATAAAGGGCTGCTTCCAAACTGGAACTCACTAGGTACAGGACATGCATTTTCCCACCTCAATCCCATAGCCAATATCACCTCCCAGGTGCACTGCAGTAAAATAGAAAAAAAGAAATGAGTCTTCTGGACAGTTTCTCCCCCAATCAACCTGTCTTGCTTTTGGGCTGTTTCAGAGGTTGTTTTAGGGTAAAAGATGGGCTCATCATCAGTACCAGGAATTTCTGGGAGACAAAGGCTCCTTTGTGGGGCAGTGTAACTGCAGAGGGCAACTCATGGGGAAGCAACTGCCAAAGTGCAAAGACATTAAGTAGAAAACATGCCTCATTCTCCCTTGTGACCTGCTGGCCACCACTCATCTCAGATCAACAGTGAGGAAGTGGTTAGTAAACAGCACAGAGAAAACATCTGTCCACTCTAAAATAAGGTGGAGTGGGCCATGGCTTGGGACACTTGCTGAGAGCTAAATGGTTTGGAGAGCTCATTCAGCACCTATCTGCATTTTTGGGTGATAAAAGCCCTTAAAAAAACTAGCCCTTGCTTCCACAGTGCCTCAGGGCACTTACCCTTGGGTGAAATCCATGCCCTGAAAGGTGCCATAAAGGCAGGTTCTGGTGAGCCTGTTAAGGTCCTGTGGTAGTGGCAGTTGTATCAACACTGTAAGAACATATAGTGATAGTGTTTCCATGTTGCTAATTCCCTTATCTGCTGATATACTCTCTTTTACCAGGGTTTTGCTGAAGCTGGCAGAGGAGTAATAAGACAAGCCATAGTCCTATTTTTAGTGTGGCTTCATGTCCAGCCCCTCAGGCTGCCTTGTTTCATTCATTACTGCATGGTGATGATGTGGCTGTAGGTGCTGCATGTCACTCCTGGCACAGTCCTCACTGTGGGATCATACAGGCTCCTATTCCATGGGACAGGACACAGCTGATCAATTCTATACCAATTACCATTACTTTTGAGCCTAATGATAATAATAATAATAATCTTCAGGGCTTGACATCCACTAGTCTCAAATACAAAGTTTACAGGGATGAAAACATATCTCTGTTTCAGATCTGATAACTCTGGGTGTCTGATATTGTAGTTGACTCTGTTGAGATCTCCCAGCAAGTTGGTGGCAGAGGGAGAAGCAGCACCCTGGATGCTCCTTCCACCATTCCCTGGAGGGTGGGCAAGATGTCTCCTTTGTGGGAGTCACAGTATGTCACCCTCGAGCCTTCTGAAAGCTTATCAATTTTCAGCTCTTACACTGAACAGACCTTCCAAGGAGGGATGATATAGGCTGAAATTCAAACAGCTGAAATGTGATTTCAGGAGTCTACACTCTTACAGTGATGACCAGTCTTTCACCAGCAAATGATTAACGAGATACCTCAGGGCTGGCAAATTCAATCCCACAGACTGATGACAGATTTTCTTGGTATAATGTTTTACATACAGACTGAATTAAAGTCCAGATTTGCACGACTTCTTAGAGTTCAACAGTGTTCCCATGAGTGGTGCCTTCAGTCACAAGCTATGCAAAGTGAATAAAATTCTGTGCTACTGGTATTAAGACATTATCTTGTAGATCCTTAACAGCTTTTTTAAGAGCTTAAGAACCTCTAGGTAATAGCAAAGATTAGACAAACTTCATGTCTTAGTGCTGACACTTTCTCAAAATTAGTGCCTTCAGGTAAGTCTGAGACAAAACCAACTGCAGACTGAATTTCCTAAAACAGATTGTGGAAGACTTGGAAATACTCTGCATATTTTCCTAATGTGTTAATAGGACAGTTTCTAAGGTACTGGTTCGTGTCCATCTCTGAAAAATAAATGGTTTGCCTGTTGGGCACCCCACTATATGAAGACAGTGACTACAACAGACATATACTTTAGATTGGTAAGTGCAGATGGCTCTAAAGAATTCACTTTACAAAGAAAGCCATATTGCAAGTCATATGTCTAAGCTTTAAGGAACAGCTGGCTGACTGTGTAGCTGATACTTCTGTTGATGTATGGCATCTACATAAACATAATCCTCCTGTTTGATATTATGTGGTTTATTCCTTGTATCACTTCAACAACTCAGTTATTGATGGAATTAAGGGCTACAGTGATCACTTAAAGATGTCCCTGAAGAGATCAATTAATAATTCCCATACCTACTGCTCTTAAGCTCCTTTTCCAAATTGTATTCAGATTCAACTTAAAGGAAATTAAACTGATGACGCACCCAGAGTAAAATGGAACTGAAATGTGAAACCAGGTGTAAATTTAATTTTAATATAACTAAAATTACATTTATCAACTAATAATTTTTCATGCAGTTTCCATAAAATACAGAACACTTAAAAAGGCAATTACACCACATTAACAGATTGAGGCACTTCACCATGCCAAATACCCTCATATGGAGTCCTCAATCACCACTCAGTATATTTGGAACTCCCAGAAAGCTAAAATACAAGGCATAGGTTTCTTTACAGTCACAAATGCAAGCAAACTGGTTACAGGCTGCTCTCTGAACTGCCCCCAGGCTTCAGGCAAACCATGATCCCCTACTGAAGCTACAGTAGTGGGCAGCCCCCATGTACAGTGATGCCTTGGAAAGCTGAGGCAGAGCACCTGCACCTTGCCAAACTGAAGCAAAAGTTAAACCAAACCCTCCCTGTGCTTCACTGATAGTCATTTCCTTTGATAATGGCTATGAAATAAAAATATGCATTGCTTCCAGAAGGAAAGGAAAATGTCCAGGGATGATTCAAGAGAATCTGCTTCATTGGTAAAAGTCCAGTTTAATGGCAGCATTTGTCAAGGAACAGATCTTTGTCTAAAATTATTTCTAACCAATGAACTGATGAAATACTAGTTCCACTTAAAAGACACTTCAAAATAATAAAATAATTCATTTAAACAGCCATCAGGGATCCACAATTTGTTGCTATATTTATGTAGTTATAATGCAATATGATTTACTAGTGGAAGGGTTAAATTAACTTGCGTAATTATTAGTGACAGATTTTGGCAGCAGCATCAGTTATTAGCTGATATTCATACTGTATTAATGGACACTGCATCCTCCCTTGGGAGTCCTCCCAAATTTCCAGACTACTGCTGCCTTGACCTGCTACATTGACTTAAATATTACCCTTAAGTTGCAATTACACAAGCAGGGCAACACCTTTATATCATGTCCATAAGAATACAATGCACAAAACCCTCACCAGAACATATTTCTGTCGGTCTGCTTTACTGAGGTCAGCTGCTTAGCCCTTCCTGCTGGAACAGCTTGTGCCAATTAAGCATTTACTTCTGACTTGTCAAGATGAGGCACAACTCCTTCTGCCAGGAGCAGGTGAACCTACAATTACTTGTAAATCAACAGCCTCTGACTCATCAGTAACTTCACTGAAGATTTGTTATCTTCCTAATCAGTGAAATGGTAGGCATGTACAAATGGACTGCCATCCACAGAAGGAATTAATGTCTTCAGCTTAGCCAACTCCTTCTGCTTAAAAAAAATTATAAATCTAGATGTTAGAATAGGTATCTCAGAGTAGGAAGGACTGTTCTATTGCGGAACAAGTTTAATATGTGATGGTTCTTTTTAAAAATTAGACAATGCTTTTAATCTATAGACAACAGAACTCCCACTGATTCCTGTACTGCAAAAACTAGCCTGAGGCTCTAACTTTTAAATACTTCAAAATGCATTTTCAAGAGAGAGGATTTTTCCATTATATCAATTTATTGCTGTATGAAAAATTCAAAACAAATATGCAGGGTCCCAGAGCAGGGGAGGTATTCATCACTTGCCTAAATAACATTTAGATTTGACAAAACATTTCAGAATTTATTGTGATGAAAAATTCCAAAATGAGAAAGCTTTGGAAGCTATGACTGACCATTTGGTCTTACCAGTGTTTCAAACAGAAAGACAGAGATTTTACAACTCAATATGAGGAGATGTTAGGTGAAAGAGTGACAGCAGAATCCTATTGTGAAAGTATTAGTATGAACCTTTCCAGTCTTACCTGCTTTCTAGTCACTAATCCTGCTCTTCAGACTTAATGTAACATCTTAGATGCTCAAACTATTTCAAATTTTGTATTTGATTGCTGCTTAACAAATCTCCTCACCATAAATAATTTTCTCATTTTGACTGAGAGGTGAGGACTTGTAACTTTTATTCCTAAACCAGAAATCACTGTACTAAATGGAAAAAAAAATAGCAGGATTTTGAAGTTTTTATGTCTTTGGTGACAAAATAAGAGTGCCTGCAATTTGAGGCAGAAAATCCAGTCACTGCATTTCTGATTTAGATGGGTGAATTCTGCTTAATCCAGTCTTGGATGCTTAATGATTTGGTTCACTGTGCTAAGAATGAAGGTAGTGTCTGTGATATGAACACAACGTGATGGGGATCTGGACTAGACTCCACTTCTGCCATCATCCACGGCTCCAGGCTGCGGGGTTGGAGTTCAATTTAGATTTGAAAGCCTCCAAATACTACAGCCAGTTCTGAGAGTCACATTCCTCCAGTAACACAAAAGTGTATGTAGGAGATGACAAGAATTGAATTTTGGTTTTGCTTTGTAAATTATGAACAATGCTCTCACACAAGACTGCAATTCACAGTATGACAGCTGTGTTACCAAAACTGGAAGGGCTTCCCTGTTTTAGCATTCTGTTTGCATTTAAAAAAAGTCACTGTCTAGACCAGACTTGCTCTCACAGTAGCAGTCACTACTGTAAATGCCTTCATGCAGGAGACAATGTGTCCCCTGCCATTTTTGGGGCTACTATAGGCAGAAGGGCAGTAGGTGAAGGCTGGTCCTGCCAGCTGTGCCCTTAGGGCCAGCAGCTTTGCAGTGGGTACTTGTAAAGATAGTCTTCACAAGATGAAATGCCTAACTAAAGGGAAACTTAAACTCAGAGCTCTCTGAGGATAAGCTGAGGAGTTGAGTTGCTCAGCTCCTACTGCAGCAGCCTACATCAGACTGACCCGAGCTGATTATTGGGCATCTCATATTTGAAGACACATTGTAGCCTCCAGGAAGATTTCAACTCATTTTGCAATCACAGCTTCCCCTCAGCTCCTGGGGGATAATCAGACCTCTGCCAAGGACAAAAGTTCTGTAGGCATTGAGTTGGCAAACATATCAGCATCCAAGTAGAAGAAATGCAGTGGTGAGCATCAGGACCATGCTCAGCTTTCCTGCTGGAATAGTGATGTGAAGAGAGCATTCAGCTCATTCTTCAAATCCACACTGGATCACCTGTGCATTCCACCATCAGGATTTAAGACCTAGAAAATCCTAAGGAAAACTCATTTCTTATTCTTTTATGTCCTAGAGCCATAGAATGTTTATTTCTATAACAAGGTCTTGCTTTGAAAGCCTATTTTAACAATTAAGCAAGCTAAATCTGAAAACTTTGATTACTTGAAAACCTATGCAAAGTTTAAGAATTTCCAGACTATTCCTGTTCTTCAGATTCCTGCCTAATATACAGACATTGTGACAGTCCAAAAATGAGTGGCACTCCTCAGGGGATGGTACTAGGACTGGTGCTGCTTAATATCTGTGTCAGCAACACAGACAGTGGGATCAAGCACATCCTCAGCAAGTTTGTTGATGACACCAAGATGTGTCATGCAGTCAACATGCTGGAGGGAATGGATGACACCCAGAGGGAGCAGATGCCATCCAGAGGGAAGGGATGCCATCCAGAGGGACCTTCACAGGCTTGAGCAGTGGGCCTTGTGCAAACCTCGTGAAATTCAACAAGGTCCTGCACCTATGTCAGGGCCATCCCGAGTACAAACAAAATCTGTGAAGAGAATAGATTAAGAGCAGCCCTGAGGTGAAAGACTTAGGGGTGCTGGTGGACACAAAGTCTGACACAACCTGGCAATGTGTACTCACAGCCCAGAAAGCCAAGTGTGTCCTGGGTGCATCAAAACAGGTGTGACCAGCAGGTCGAAGAATGGAATTCTCCACTCCCATGAGACCCCATCTGCACTACATGATCAGCTCTGGGCCCTATATAAGGAGGACATGGACTCAGTTCTCTTGAGTGAGTCCAGAGGGGGGCACGAACATGATCAGAGGGCTGGAGCATCTCTTCTATGAGACAGGCTGAGAGAGTTGGAGAAAACTCCAGGGAGACCTTATAGCACCATTCAAGAGCTGAAGGAAGCCTACGAGAAAGCTGGAGAGGGACATTTTACAAGGGCATGGCTAAGGACAAGGTAATGGATTTAAACTGGAAGAGCATAAATTTAGATTAGATATTAGGAAGAAATTCTTTACTGTGTGGGAGGTCAGGCACTGGAACAGGTTGTCCAGAGAAACTGTGGATTCCCCATCCCTAGAAGTGTTCAAGGCCAGTTTGGATGGGGCTTTGAGGAACCTGGTCTAGGGGATGGTATCACTGCCCATGTCAGGGAGGTGAAATTAGATGACCTTTATGGTCCCTTTTAAACTGAACCATTCCATGAATCTATGATCTGTCCCAAACGATCTGAATGTCCTTAGCTTTCCTACTTGCACTGAAGGGATCCTGCATGCTTTCTGAAATTAAGCTATACATTTGAGCTTATATAGCTGCCAAAAGGTTTCACCCTTCTTGTAGTTGGTCATTTTTATTTTGGCATTTTCACCAGTCCAAATAATTAGTTAATTAGATGCTCTGTCTCCAGAGATAAAGACTTCACTCTGAAAAACAAAATGATACAATTACAGCATGGAGATTAGAGTCCTCTGCAGTGATGTCATTCACTTTGGCTTTGCACTGACATGATCTCAGCTGACAGCTCAGGGCAAACATCCACTAAGGTCAGGAGCTGTAAAGACTTCCCTGTGTACCTATGTGTGAACATCCAAACATCAGAGACTGGTTCATGTATCCAGACTCAGTTTAAGTCTCCTCCTCTAAATTTTGACTGAAGCAATGTTTGACTGAACACTTCCTTCATCCAGAGAGCAATACCATGCACTCCTCATCCAATAAGGGAGAAGGGTAGAGCAAAGACAGTAAATGTTGCTCACCAACAAGTGAGGAGTACATGCAAGAACATCCTTTCTCTTCCTTGTACCATTTTAAAGAAATCACTTCTGAAATTTCTTAAGACCTTACACAGGTTAAAACTGATACTGACTACAGTGTGTATCTAGCTCTAACCCCTTCCCCCTTTCCTGTTTTGAAATCCTGGCTTTTACTTCCAGACAAAGTCCTTTCTTCTTTGCAATGCCCCTGGAGAAACCTGCACACTCATGGAGTATTTAGGGGTTGACAACAGCAGTTTTTCAGATTTTTAAGGGTCATCATCATTTGAACTAGCTTAATCTCCCGGGTCTGTGAAGCTGGGTTAGAAATGCTGCCTAAACAAGTATTCCATCCACCTTGTCTTAGTCTTGGCTGAAATCCAGAGGCAAAGAGAAAAGCAGATGGAGAGAAAAAGACACAGTTAATTAAAGGCCAGGTTCTGAGCATCTCTGTCGCCTTTAGGTCATTACAGACATATCTAGGGAACACACTCAATTTCACTGAAAGTTCCTTCTTCCTTTGCTGTCAGCATCTAAGTTTAGTTGGCCTTAGGCCCCTTAGAGCCTCATGAGCTTTCCCTTCACTTCATCAATGAGCAGTTTTCTAGGCATGGGTTAAAGTGCAGGTTGCTGCTTGCATAAGGGGAGTTACTCCGGAAACATCAATGTACCAAACCATCTGGAGGAACTGCCACGGGCTCAGGGACCATGTCTCCTGACAGTCCTCACCATCACACAGTCCCCACCATCCAAGTTACTTCTAATACGGGCTGCAGTCCCTCTCCTCAGAGCCCCTTGGTAAGGTACACATCTATATTGAATCAGACAGCAGTATCTCAATGGGATGACAAAAAACTGCATCTGAAATGAAGCTCAGGAAAGTCAAAACTCAAATAGTCCATGTGTCCCACTTCGCACAAAAAGGTAAGGCTGAACCAGCAATACTGAGAGAGTCAACATGCACAGGGAGCACCATGGCTAATGGCAGCTTTCCTTTAGGTACTGTAAGGCAGATGGATTCCCAGGAATTATGTACAGGGTTATGCTGCCATGATGGAATTAGCTGCAGAGCAGAGGCAGTGGAGGCAAGAGCAGGGGTTGGATGGGGCACCATAAACGCAAGTGGTCCACATGAAGGAGTTGGAAATGTGGGGAAAGGAGACCTGGGGTCATCCCTGAAGGAGGACAAAAGCAGTTTATTTAATTTTCCATATTCATATAGTTTCATTCATTTATTCAGTGACTCCTCAGGATGTGCCGAAACACTCCCCACACATTCTTGATGTAAATACACAGCTGTAACAGGGAGGTGTCTCCTAAACCAGGGAAAGCTGGTGCTCCTAACACTGCTTGTGGTCTTAGACTGCCTGCTAAGCTGTGTGATTCTACTCATTTTCTGCAGAGGGAATTAGGTTATTTCCCCTCAGAGTAAACACAGCATTTGCCAGCTATTATATGTGAATTCCAGGATTCTCTGCATTTAATAGATTTTGTATAAATCTATCTGCAGGAAGCGGAGCTAAAGATTTGTTGCTGGATCAACCTGTCAATATTGAAGTGTCTAAAGAGACACTAAATGTACTATAATTGTGCTTAAAAGTCCTCAAGCACAATAAAAGCCTTTCAGGGAGTGATTCAGCTGCTCACAAAGAGTTATGCAGTGCCATCCCATGCAACCAAGTAGGGTTTGTAGAACAATCAGGTGGGACTAATAGAGAGGACACATCAGAGGGTTCTCTGATTTTCCACAACAGAGCTGGAGGCTACATCAAAGAGCACTAGATGCTTGATATAACAGATGACTAAATGTCAGTGTCTGTAGTGACTGGAGAGGCAGGATTTTTGCATCTATTGGCTTTAATCACCCAGCCCAAACCATGGCAGCTATGGCTTTAGAGTTGATCTCAATCTCCAGCAACATTCAGTTTGATTGCAGAGAGAGCTTTTAAGGACAGTGCCTAGCAGACTGCAGCCTTTTGTGGCTCACAAAGGTCTGAAAGCAATTCCAGCATCTTTATGTAGTATCTCATGGCACAGACACTATATCTTGTAAAGGTAAAAATCTTGCAGCTCCTGCACTGCTGGTTTATTTTGCAGATGTCTTTTCAGTACTAAACTTTATTCACTTAGAAAGTGCAAAGTCCAAGTCAACCACTTCACAATAGCTTTTGGCTCTTTACTTCCCTCTCCTCTGAATACCATTTAAAAGCAGTGTCTATAACATCAATATTTAACCACGAGGCTTGTTCATTCTCCCAAGGAAGGGGATTGCTGTACACATGGACTAAATCACAGTGCCTAGACAGCTGATGATAATGAAAGCATCATTCAAGATGAGACACTTGATTGCTACTCTAAAGCTTACCAGTGAAAGAAATGTGTAATCTCTTTTTTCATTTTATTTGAAATGAAGTCACTTGCTTAAATATTAGTCATCTGGATTTATATAGCTCATTTTTAGAACTGTGTTAGCACCTGGCAATCCAGCCTGAGAAAGCTTCAGGCTATCCCAGTCACAGGCCCATTTGATTTCTTGTTCTTCTTTCTGCAATGTGTGACAGACTTCTTTTTTTCTGACATGATTTACTTCCCACTTGACAGAGGACAAATGCACTCAGAGCAGCTGCCTGATGGAGAGGAAGCAGCCTGGCAGTGGTGCTCCCTTCCCAGTGCAGCTGGTCAGCAGGGCCAGTCCCTGTGCCAACACTCTGCCACATCTCATCACCCTCAGGGCAACAGGGTACCCCAGGCACAAGAAAAGAGAGTGACAAAGTACTTTATTTTCTGGCTGTGATACAAAGATCAAGGTAATTTTCCATAATACTGCCCATGACATTTTCCTGAACACTGAAAGAGATTTTTCCTCCTACAAAAACTATCCCTCTCTGCTTTCCCAGCTGTCTTGCACTTCCTTTCCCAAGTGTTTCACTGTTGGTTTTTCTCTGCATTTGCCTTAATTTTCTGCAGTGTAGCACAAGTACAAAGCATGCTCCTGGCAGAAAAGACACTGAAAAATTCTGCCTGTCCTCTGCCTAACTAAAAGCTATGCAGAAGCCTTCTTCACATCTTCTGCACATCTGGAGATGGTGCTGATAAAGACAAACAGCCAGATGATGATACCTAATGATTTATTTTTCCTTGGGGGAAGTGCTGAGGATACTGGATGCACTTTGCAACTCTGCTCCCAGGAGAGTTTATATAAGCAGGGAGAAGAATTAATAGGCAGCCTTATAGGGAGAGAGGAATTTATGGAAATGCATAAGTGTTAAGGAGATTTACTGGAATACCAAACACCCTTAGCCTGGGTCCCTGAACCCAGTGGGTGCATATAGAACTGGGAAGGTTTCTCCCACTGTGAAGGGACCACAGGGACAGATATCACTCTCCAGAAATTATCTGTATGTCAGGGATCCCAGGAACACTGACGCAGAAAGCAGCTGCAGAGGTAGCCAGCAGGAACTGAAGGCACCAGGTGTGCTAGGCATGGGGATGTATGGCTGAAAATAAGTAGGAGCTCAGATGCACTGGGTAAGGCTTGGGAGCACTGATTTGTATGAAGAGAAAGGGATGAGTCTTAGCCTGTATGTGCATTAGTGGGGAAACAGCTCACTTGCCATTGACTCCTGACATGCCTCCTATTTTTGTAACAGTTGTAAGCAATTTAAAACCAGTGAGCCTGACTCACTGCTATGGTAAACTGCTCCAGTGTCTTGACAACAGTCAAACATACTAAATGGTCTAGACGGAGTGTTTGGATTTTTGTCTGCTTATAAATTAATTTGCCATGGAGCACCCAGACCTTCAAGCTGCACACCTTGCAAAAAAGGGGGTCATGCACCTCAAGAGGCAGCACAGCACTATATTTCTGTAGGAGATCATTTCCCAGGGCTAGGGGATTAGGGAACCATTTAAAACCAGGGAATCATATATACAACAATGAAAGGAGGGAATTTCTCTGGCTTTCCTCCAAAAGCCAAGCATTATTCATTGATCAGAAAACAGATCTCCATCTCTACTGAGAACATTTCTTCTTCCATTTGCTAAGTGGAAAATGACAAATGAGCTAGCTGTGCCCTTTTGCACACCCTTTCTCCTGGCTGTCCAGGTGTCCCCGTGGCTTTGCCCTCCTTCAGCAGACCACAGCTGAACCAGTAGCTACTTACTTGGCACCGCTAGCAACCTTGGGGGCGGCGGAGGTGGAGGAGGCGGTGGTAACAGTGGAGGTGGCCTGCACTGGCAAATTTCCTGGCAGCTCTCTGTAAATTTTTCTGCTACAGGCTTGGAACATGACTTCTGGGGCTCACCCTGAGTGATCTGTGAAGAAACAAGTCATTGCATGAGCAGCAGAACAGTCAAAACTGATGAATGTGTTTTTAGACTTCAGTACCTGAGGGGAACCTCAGACCTGTAAGTGAGAACTGAGCTAAAGTTCCTAAGATGTCCCTTCCCCACATGACCCCCGTTTTTAATTTTTTTTTTTTTTTATTTAACACAATATCTTCATGACCTCTTTCCCTCTGACAAATTCGGTTGAGATTGGCCAGCTGGTTTCTGAGTTATTATGGGGTAAGGAGAAGGCAGGCAGTGGCAGACAATATGATTGCATAAGCCTTCTTTCCTTAGGAAAGCCATCTAGCAGCATGCATTATTCACAGGGTCATTGCTGCAAGCCAAAGAGAGCTAATAAAAATTACAAGACAGTTAGGGTCAGGATTATGTTCATTTTCCTTATGGCAGAACTGAAAGCCAGAGGACATCCCTCCTCTGCTTTGCCAGCCTCACTTGCAAGTTCAGAGAGCATTTCACAGGGTGTTTCACTTCCCGCCATGAGGAGAGGCTACCCGCATTTTAATCATCTGTGGACCACAGCAATAACATGGTTTAAATGGAAATGCCACATTGTCGCCTCCTGTGAGACGCAGTGTTGGCTGGTAATAAAAGTGAAGATGAGGCATTGCAGAACCCAAGCATAAGCATGGCTTGGCCATGGGCAATGATTTTGCCAGTACTGGTATATGATATATTCAGTAGCTTGATCTAGCCATGACAAGGACTATTTATTAACAACATATTTTTCTTATCATAGTAGTATTTACATAACTAGGGCTTCAAGGATTATTCAGTAAAATTCAGTAAAATATTCAGTAAAATAAAATTCAGTAAAATAAAATGCTACAAAATGGAGTCAGTCCCCCATGAAAAGGAAATTTGCTGAGCATCACAGAAGCTTCTGAGAGGTGTTAACTTCAGAGGTCTCTAAGCCAGCTCTTTTTGAATGACTTATACAGGATACAATTTCAAAGAGACAAAGCAAAGCCTAAAAGATTAATAAGCATGTTATCTAACAAGCACTTTGAATGTAAGTATTAGGAGACCGCCTGGGACAGACTTGTGTCCTGCTGAAGCTAAGGACAGTTATGCCAGCATATTGTCTTGGACAGTTTGGTCCCAGGCAGGTTATTGTCCTAATAGTTTTAGCCTAACATCATCTTCTTTAATTAGCTTTTTTCCACAACATGTTGGTCATTACAAAGAGGATATCTCATGCCATGCTTTCTGATCCGTTTTAGACAGGTTTCTTCTGCCTCTCTGGCAGGTTCACACAGGGTTTCCTTCTCTCCACTTCTCTCTCCTGCCCAAGTTTTGCTTCCCCTCCTCTGCCAGGTCCAGGCACACAGTTGGTCTCCTCTCCCCTTTAAACCCTGGCCCCCAGCACAGCCAGTGTGCCTCTTCCACTGCCCACAGCTGGGCACCAAGGGGGCTGCACTGCTCTGCAGGAGAGCTGTACACAGTCATTTCATGTATTTCTGGCCAAAAAGAGAGACGTGGCTAATTAAAACAACATCACTGCACAAAGGACGTGCTCACATGCGTAGGAGGTTTCTAAATGCAGAAAGACGCATTACTCTGGCCTCAGGGAAATGGAGGTAGGGCTTTGTTGATTAAATATTATAGGGAGGGAGGAAAGAATAGAAAAGGCTACACGTAGCTAAGTTGGAAGGACGGCTCAGCACAGCATAAGGCAGAAGGCTCAGTTCTTTAAATGGCTTGTCTAAATCTATTACCAAACATACGGAAAAACAAATTCAGCACAAGTGCTTTCCAACTTTCCCCTTCACCATCAGGTAACAGTAAGAGGGTGGTTAAAGACCATCCCAGACAGCTTCCAGGAACTTACACAAACTCTCTGAACACTCTAATGAATCAAAGTGACTTGGCTGCGTAATCCCTCATGACTAGCAATAAATCTGTCTGCTAAGAAGGTTTATTTGTTTTTAAAGTAAGTGATCCCAGGCAGCAGAATATCCTCCATGCTGCTTCAGCTCTTCCAACACTGCTCACATGAGGGTTTGGGGTTCCAGGCATGCTCCCAAGAAGAGTTCTATGAGAGTGTCCTTCCTGTGCAGTGTTGGGGGCACACCTGGGGTACCTCCCTGTTCAACAGGTGTGACAGGATTAACTGTTCTGACAGAAGGAGGTCGGGCAACACCTCTCCACTGGTGTGGGCAGCTGATTAGGAAGCAGCTATTATCTCCCACCTACAGCTCCTGTCCCCTGCCTAGGCCCTTGGTTATTGAATGCTGAGAGCTCACTACAATCCTGCAGGAGGCAGTGTGATGGGAGACGATGGACACATGGAAGAATAACATTGAGAAGACTTGGAGCCAGCTTCATTTGCAGATCAGAAGCAGCTTTGCATATGTAAGTCTGAAGACAGTGCTAGTATGGCAAAGCTATATTGACTTATTGCTCTAACTTAATATCAACCAGAACCAAAGGCTTGCTCTGTCTTTTTTTAGAGCTATTGACTGCTTTTAAATCTCCGGAGGCTCTCCTACCTTAGGCTGGTAATAGAGTGTCCTCAGAAAATAGTGGTTAATTTTCTCAATTACTTTACAGACAAGATTAACCCTATCATGGCCAGTCACTTGCTGCTCCTGATCCTGTCTACTCTAAAAATATTATTTTAGGGGGAAGAAAAAAAAAGAAAGAAAAGAAAAAGGAAAAGTTGCTTTGTTTCTCAATACTTTAGCCTGAACTGCTATAAAAATTTCCCATGATCATTTTTAAATAGTCATGAAAGAACTAACAATTAAAAGCATGGGCTTTATCACCTATTTGTTTCCCTTCTCCTGTCACTGGGTGAAATGTGTGGTTGTTAGAAGATAGAAGTAGGAACATAAATATTACCTTGACAGGGGTTTGTCTCAAAGGCTTAGTTTTAAAATCAAAGATATTTTAAGTTGGTTGAAATCTGCCAGGAAAAGGAAAGACCCAAATTGAGGTTGAGGGCCTCAGGGAGGAGAGAAACAGTCAAGGACTGCAGCAGGAGGACAGAATAGTAACAGTAATATAAAGCAGCAGATAACAGTAGCAAGATAGAATCAGGGAAAAAAGGAAGGCATTTGGCTCCTTTTCAAGGAAAAAATATCTCCCTGTTGATGTCTATTAGTCTTCCTATGAAAGAAATGAAGGCTATTACTTGTGTCTTCTAAAGGTAAGCAGAAAAAAAATCACTAGGAAATATGCTTTAGGGAACAATCTTGCTCTGGCAGGAGATGATGAAATAATACTCCATTGTTTCTTTCTTACTGTCTGCAATTCAAAGTAAGCTGACTTTACAGCATGTGGCAGGAAAAGAAAAGCATTTTGAAAGAGCCACACCTTTCTATGGCCAGGTCATGTAAACGAATCTGGGCTCAAACTTTACTGATTATTTGTTCTGGCAGACTCTTCCATGGCCCCAGAATGGCTTTGGAAGACCTTTGCAGGTTGGGTGTAACTGGAAACCCACCAGGCTGCCAGGCAGTTTGGGGCACAGAGGCTGCCTTGGCAAGGAATCACCTTTGTAGACGGATCCACAGAACTTGCTCCATAGCACTTCCAGCCGTTCCTCCACAGGCTGGAGGTGCCATGAACACGTTTTCTTGGCTTATCTGAAACTTGGTTGCTTGTTTGGCACCAGGCTTTCTTAACACACTGAGCAGCTGGCTAGTCTACACACATGCTGCCTGGACTTCAAACGGATATATTTTTTTCCCTGCTCTGAAAATACGTAGAGTTGACTTTATGGATTTGTGCATTTGATGTGAACATGTTTTACAAAAAGGACAAAGGTTTTAAAATACTTATGGAAATGAAAATCTGATCCACAAATGTCCAGGGAAGAACAAACAGAAAGTGGTAACTGGTGGTTTCCTTTTGCAGTCTCTGCCGAAGTTTATGCCTGTGGAATATTTTTCTTTAATCCAGTATTTCTTTTAGAAACAGTGATCCTAGTCCTGCTTTGCATACAGTGGAAGAATAAATCTGCATGTGGTCAGAACTGTTTAGTATTTCAGTAGAGTCCCATGGGGTTGCAGCAGTCCACAAGCATGTTCTACAGAGTGGGATGGGAAAAGAGGATTAACACGGTCCCTGGAGGGGACCTTCTTGTGACTTTTTTAATCAGGTAAAAGGAGGAAAGCTTTAACAGAAAAGTGCAGTTGACTGAAAAGGCACAGAGACCTCTAAAAGCCTGCTGATGTAGCAAGAGCTTTGTCTCTTGGAAGCAGTCTACAGAGATGAGATCTCAACACCACTGCATAAATCCCAGGACAGGTCTGTGCAATTCACATCACTTAATCCAGATCCATGTTTACAAAAACAGAAACAAAGTGTCCCTGATATTTATCATGACCCTTTCCGCTCCTTTTTTTAATTACGACAAAAGCCTCCGACAGAATCATCTCTCCTGTCACAGAACTGGCTACCACACTAATAAGAAAAGATTGTGGCTTTTGTTTTGGTTTTGTTTTTAGTAAGATAAATGCTTCTCCTTTGGTTAGCATCTGACTGATTCTCTTAAGTGTCTCAAGGCAGGGCCTAAGGAGGGAATGCTGAGGTGGGAGGGAAGGCTCTGACACACTAAGTCATTGTGGAGACAAATGATGAAGAGGGGCTGGGGGATGTGAGAAAACATGACTGCTTGCTATAGATGGAGCAGGGGCAGGGGAGCGACGATGCAACATTACAGAATTAGTGAAGGAGAGAATGGCTTGTGAGACTAAAGATAAGAGTAAGGATTATGACTCAACATGGGGAAGGGAATCATGGGAGGGGTTCAACGATGGAGTTTCAGTCACAGGAAGGATGGAAGGCTGGCATGCCAGTGAGCATTCCATACCTGCCCTTCCCATTGGAACCTGCAGATTGGAGTCCTAGACAGAGCCTAGTTTTGGGAAAACTGGAAAAAAGCTTGAGTATGAGCAGGCTTATTGTTTGTTTTTTCACAGAACAGCACGCAATGGCACAAGTACAGTTGATGAATGGGACACTCATCCAAATTCCAAATTATTGCAAGGAAAGGCTGGTGGGCTCCTTGGCTTTTGTATTTCTCAGAGCCTGTTTCAATTTTTATAAATGTAATTGTTTTTGAAAAATTGTTTTAGACCATGTGACTAGTTTGCCAGAAAGATGTTTATCCTAGGGTTTTCTTTCTCTGCTCAATTGACTGATAGGAGAGAGGCTGCAGGAGGCATCTCTTTTTACCCAACGGTGTTTCCCTGAAAAATTCAGTTATAGTTTAACTTAAGATTAGCTACCTAAATACTTGAAGAGGACAGCAGGAAGGTAATGCTGGCAGAAATTTTTATGACAGGACATTGGTTTAAAGGTTGTTTTTGCTGTATTTTAATCCATAAGGAGCACAAATCCTCTTTGTCATTCATGGCAAGAGACAAGATGCTAAAACAAACATCGCTCTTTAATCTCTTGGGAGTCACTAAGTTTAGATCAGGGAGTAAAAGATGTGGAGTCTCCACTTGTTTTTCCAAGAAAGAAACTGTAATTGGTCTGTTCTTGAACGGCACTTGGCTGGCTCATCAATCACTTCTCTGAAGACATATATTATAAATAAACTTTAAAATATCAAAGTGACGCATTTGAGCTGAGCTTTGCTGCTGTTCTGATTCTCCAAACTGGATGGGCGCTCTCCCTCACTGTATACCAATTTCTCCCAGTCTCTCTTGCTGGCCACCCACATTGCAATCAAGGTCACACAACACCACAGCACCGGAGTTGGCAAAAGCTGATTCAGCCCTTTACTCAGAAAATCCTCAATTCAGTTCTCAATCAATACGGAAAACCCACGGCGAGGCACGACAGCCGGGGCTCCGCTCCGCCGCTGCCTCTTTCCGAGCATCTTGCCACCTACAGCAAAATGCGCTTCCCAACCCTCTGGCCGCCGGCGCGCCGAAGAAAGTCAACTCCATCCTGCTGGGACCGAACACTCTCGGACCGAGTTCAGTGCTCCGGGGCTGGCACCGGCCGCCCGTCCCGCACACCCGCCGTCCCGCAGCGCCCGGCAAGAGGGGCCCTCGCCGGGGACAGCAACAGCTCTCCCGGCTTTGGGGCCACCTGCGCGACCACCGCCCCGCCACGGCCTCCTCCCC